>QEOT01006194.1:178287-224504 GCA_003123785.1 Pterocarya stenoptera
GCTAGTATTATGTTTTAGCATTAGAAAAATATAAATGGCCTCACGTGTTTTATTTATTATTTATTTTTATTTAATGATTAAATAATTAGCTATTAATAAAGTTGTGTATTTTTTTATAATTAAATATGTTAAAAAAATATTTAACAAAAATTCCAAAAAAAAAAAAAAAATTGACTAGCAGAACGTACGTACAACAATAAAAACTGGACGCCCACCAGCAGCATCATCTAATTACATTAAGCAAAAAATATCATTTGTACGATTTAATTAATTTCAATTTTGAACATATAAAAATATTTAATTCTTTTAGGATTTAAATTTTAAAAAAACTCAAAAAGTTTCCAATATATAAATTAGCAAACTCTTAATTAAAAAGCCTCTGTACTTGTCAAAAACGTATTTCGATCTTGAAATAAATAATAATAAGAATTATTCATTTTAAATATTTTAAATACTCGATCCAAATATTTTTAACAGTACTTGAATAACGAAAAAATAATTAATTTGATCAAAGTTGAGCTATTTTAATTTAAGCTTAAACTTCAAGCTTCTAAAACTTATTGATCAGTTTGGAGAGGATTGAGTGGCGAAAGAAAGAAAGTTTCAGACTTGGAAAATTATTTCTTATAACAAGAGTAGATATCATGAAACCAATTTTTGGGCGGATCGACGTTGACACTGATGAGAGACAATCCAGTATTCCTAGATTATGTATCAAGCACTCATGATATTATCATGAAAAACGGGAAAAAAAAAAAAACCCAAGAGACAACCCAAACATGTTTGGTGAAAGCCTTTCTCAGGACAACAAACATTAATTGTACGTTAAACCAGATGAAGAACATATATATACATATATATATACATATATATATATATTATATATGGTGGTGCGCGTGGTCTGTTACATACCATCTTGAGGATCAGTAAGTGAGTCGATGAAGTGAATTCCTGAAAGAAACAAAGCCAGAAAGAGCAGCTGCAACTTCATGCCCATCGACAGCTTCCTGCACATTAATCTCTCTCTCTCTCTCTCTCTCTCTCTCTCTCCCAGCTCAATGATCTGTCTCTTCTGTCTCTGTGTGCGCGTGCGCTTAATAAGTATCTCACTACACATTCCTATATATCAAAGAAGAGATAAGTCTCTTCGTCTTGTTCGTGGAGGACGACAAAGCAAGCTGTGCTTGACTAAGTCATCCCGTTGGTCAATACTAAACTAATGCATAAATGGCGCTACTCATACAGAGAAATAATGGTATCGACGTTTTCTATCCATAGAGTTAAACTTTTTTTTTTAAAAATCATTTGTGTTATTAAAAAATAAAAACACACGAACATATAGGATCAGAGTACTGTCGGTACAGGTTGGAGTTTTCCATACTGTATTCACTCTTCGGTGACTGATCTTTCATCAGTGCCGCTGTCGCATTAATGTACGTTTTCCTCAGCCACATGCAAAACTGTATAAACTTCAGAGAAGAATATCATCGTCATCATCATTTATTACTTATTTTAAAGTGGCAATGTCAGTTGGAGGCCGCACTCAATTTGTAACTGTCGATTTCTCTTTCCGAATTTATCATCTGGGACCCTATCAATAGCTATCTCTTTTCCCTCTTCTTATCTTAATATTTTAACATAATAGATATAAATATTTTTAATTTTTTAATTTTTAATTTTTAATTTTTAATTTTTAAATTTAATTATTACTTAATTATTACAATATTTTTTAAATTTCTAAACAAAATATAAAAAATAATTCAACTTTTTTCAATTTCAAAACAAAAATTATATTCTAACAATATTTTCACTTTAATAATATTTGTATTCAATTTTTTTCTCTTATTTTTCAAAACTCCATAAAACATTCTAACTCAAACTATTTTACTACTATTCACTTATAATCTCATCTCATCGCACTATCCAAACAAGCCCTTAAAGAAAGAGAAATGATATTTGTAGTCATAAAATACGTAAGCGCCATACTTTCTTTTTGAAAAAAATAAATAAATATGAGATTTATATAAAAAAAAATTTTATAATAAATCATTCGTTTTTAAAGAATGCATGACACTTATACAACTTATGATTATATTTAGTATTATTCTTGACAAAGAATTTCTAATTTTTATATTCAGCAATCATGTGAGACATAAGAGCGACTCTCTCTTCCAACAACTCTATTACTCTAAAATCTAACGGAGAATGCCTTGTACACAACAACTCCCTTATGCATCAAAGCACTCATGATATTATCATGAAAAAAAAATGAAAAAAAAAAAAAAAAAACAAGAATACTGTCCCGAAGAGAACTAACCCAAACAATAACGAGGAAGTTTGGTGAAAGCCTTTTTCAGTACAACAAACATTAATTGTACGTTAAACCAGATGAAGAACATACATGTATATATTTATATATATATATATGTATATGGTGGCGTGGTCTGTTATATACCATCTTGAGGATCGGTAAATGAGTCGATGAATTGAATTCCTGAAAGAAACAAAGCCAGAAAGAGCAGCTGCAACTTCATGCCGATCGACTCCCTACACATCTCTCTCTCTCTCTCTTTCTCTCCCTCGATGCTATCTATTCTCTCTCTGTGTGCGCGTGCGCTTAATAAGTATCTCGCCAAACGTTCCTCTATCAAAGAAGAGAAAAGTCTACGTACAGGCCAGGTCTTCGCCTTTGTCTTCTTCGTGGAGGACGTCACCGGCTAAGTTTGAATTCAATCCATCTCATTCTATATTTATAAATTTCATAAATTTTTACATAGAATATAATAAATAATTCAATTTTTTATAATTTTATAATTTCATACGCAATTATGTTTTGGGGTCTCAGAAACGGCCTGTACGTAGTACTAAATAATGCATGCATTCCTCAACGGCGCGCATCGCTTTAATTGGTAAATATTGAGTGTCACATGATTAAATATTTGTAGCATTCGGTCGGGACGATAATAACATTATTAATTAATCAACTCACCAGTACCTTAATGCAAATGGACCAGTTCCTGGGTTTCTAGAACTAATCAATAACAAAACTATATATAAATATATAAAATAAATAAAAATTAAAAATTAAAAAAACTTTGATGAGAGAGAATATACTTACGTAGTTTAGTGTGTGCCATTCGGTCCCATGCTCTGATTAAGGCCCTTTACAACTGTTAGAGATGCCCTCCATTATTGAGATTTTAACCTTGTCCAGATCATTCATCATAGAACAAGGTGCATGGCCGGCCACGCGGGCCGTGAAACACTCAGTCCAAGAATGCACTTTGTTTCCTTTTTTTATATATATGCAGTTATATATATATATATATATATATATAAGCAAGTTCGAGATAGAATTCACATAATTCTATTCGTTGACTGCGAAATAGTCTGATCGACGTACGTAGATATATAGTTAATAGCTAAATAGCTGCAAAAACCAAGTAAGAAAATATATAAGGGGCCAATTATATACACTTGGCCTGGGAATGCACAAAAAAAGGATCATGTACTGGCCGTCGTGATCAGTAATTAATGACTGCACATGATGAACTTAATAATTGCAGGAGTTTTTATGTACTACTCCACTACTCACATATATATGTCATGGGAAGGCTCCCGTTTGCAGATAGTGACCTGGTTTGGTTGGCCCGCCAAATGAAATAGACAAATGCTATTGACTGAAACAGAAAGAAACGGAATATTTTAACATAATAGAAGCAGTCTTTTTCAATGAGTATATATGGACGTATACAGTGACACGCAAAGCGGACCATGCCTCACCATTGCAAGGGGCATGCAGAAAGAGATATTAGATAAAAAGGGACGTCGGGATGACTGAAAGGGGGTTTCTTCTTCGACATCTTCTTCACCCTCTGGAGGGAGAGCTCCAAAGAGAACATATTTTTCAGCAAGTAGATCTCCTACTCCTATTGTACAGTGAAAAATGAGAGGTTATGAGAGACTGTAAATAAGCATATTATAGTGAATTTTTCCTCCCAAAACGACATAGGCAACATGTTGAACCAAGTAAATTTGTGTGTCCCCTTTTTCTCTATTTTCTCTACACTTGTTTTCTATTCACCACCATGGATGTACACACCGATACCGTACAGGTGCATCCGACCATTGACGGGAGCTCCAAACAACGCTGATAGAGGCCCGAATCATCTCAGCGGGCTGGGATTGACTCTTTTGACTCTTTCTCCCCTTCCTGCCTGTTAAGCGATTTTTCATGCATCAGCAATTTGAATTTCTCATTTGTGTGTTTACACTTTTAGTTTCCCAATAAAGATGAACCATCTTTTCCCAAACATGTTTGTGCGTGTAAGTTCCTATTATACCATGTTTTAATGGAGTTTTATATCTTCATGATTTTTATTTTTTTTTATAGAAAAATGAGGTTCTATAAGGTTTTGATGCATTTTTTCTTTCCTTCTTCATTGGACAAACAAACCATTATCAAGGTTTCTTCCTTTCTCTATGGTTGTATTTTTTTATTTCTAAAAGCGAAGTAAAGTGTTATAATACATGAGCTATTAGAAAGTACTACTCAGTTTAAGGATATTTGTAAAGAGAATTATTGCTACGTACAAACACAAAGAAATTACACAAAAGTAAATACACAATGTGACGTGGTTTCATGGGATCTGGCGTTAGATCTACTCTACAATAAAAGTAACTTTACAATCTGATGTATCACATCAAAGCACATCTATCATAAATATATGGATTTACTTTTATATAATTCTTTGTGACTAAAATATTTTCTATTTATAAAAGTATTGTACCACAATAAGAATCTACAAGCTACTAGCTTGGTGCTACCTATAAATTTAAGTAAACAAATATAGTTTGCAATCTCATACAAAGCTTTTTGTACCTTGTACTCCTAACAACAACAAAAACTAACACTTTCCTACCAAAATGAGCCTGCTTTTTTCATCATTATCATCTCAAATAATCCCTTACAAATACTTATTTTTCTTGTAAACAATCATGACCATCTACATAAACACATTACATACAAAAAAGGATTTGGCTGGCATGGAGGGGGTCTTATTTTTCTCTCTATTTTGGAGAGGCGATTAGGGTTGATGATGGCGCTAGCCACAGCCCTACGTCTGGGCCTCAGTCTGGGACGGTGGGGTAGGGTATGGGTGCTGGTTCTGTTTGGGATTTTGCGAAGGTTTCGTTTCAAAAGCCTAATGGTCGTTCGTCTGGTGCTTTTGCGAAGGTGGTGGCTGCGAGGCCGCAGATGCTTCCTGAAGTGGAGCTTCCTTTTTGGGATCCAAAATTCACTGAGGGGAAAATGTATTTTCTGCTTTCCAAGTCTAAAATCAAGCAATCGGCGGAGCCTTTCAAATTTTCAGTGGTTCTTAAATTTGTATGTAGAAGGCCGTCGCTGGACCATGTACGTGGGTTTATTAAAAATAGATGGGGAATGCATTCTGTTCCAATGGTTGGGTAGTTGCGGAATCCACGGAACGTTCTTGTTCAAATTGCAAATGAGGAAGATTTTTTTAGCGTGATGGCTCGAGGAAATTCTGATATAAAGGGGGTTCCTTATAGAGTCTTGCATTGGACGCTAGATTTTGTTGAGGAGGAGGATTTGCCTTGGGTTCCTATATGGATTACATTGCCTCGGTTGCTGACTAATTTTTTTCATGAATCGATATTGAGAAGTATTGGTGAAGGCTTTGGTCGATTCTTGAAGAGGGATAATGCGACAGGGTGTGTAATTCGTCCGGAAGCAGGGCGAATTTGTGTTGAGATTGATGTCTTGAAGCCGATACGCCATTCTTTTTGGCTGGGAACACCAGGGCTGGAAAATAGTCATTTTCAAGAGGTTGTTTTTTAATCGATTCCAGCATATTGTTTACTTTGTCGGAAGCAAGGTCACCTTGTTCATCAATGCAAGAGGCAAGAGAAAAATCAAAACAATGAGGAAATGGTGAAACAGGATATGGGTAGAACAGAGAAGCCAAAGAAGGTGTGGAAAGCTATGACTTCTAAGGAGCAGGAGAAGACTTTTGTAGAACAAAAAAGTGTGCTATAATGTGGTGCGACAAAAAGAAATTATGGAGGTTGTTAATCGAAGGAAGGAGGGGATGGAGACTGGTTCGCAAGAAGCTTTGTTTATTGCCATGGATGGTAAGGTGCGTTCTAAACTTCAATTTGAAAATTTGGTTGTTGATGTTGATTTGATTGAGAATGTGGAGTATTCAAACAACCCTGGTGTGGTTGAAAAATATCGGTGACGACAGGATAGTTGGGTTGAGTTAATAGAAAAGGATTCGGTGGATGTGGAAGTTCATGGGATGGTTGTTGAGTCGTCCCCTAGGAGTTCTCTTAAGCTTATTGATGAGGCTTTGGATTTTGAATTAGGAAGTTTGGCACATAGGGGATGTATAGGGAGGAAGGGAGCCAAGAAGAGGAATTATTTTTGCATGGTCAAGCAATTTCAGATGTTGAACCTGATGAGGAACTAAATGAGTTAACAGCAAAATGTTTTGATTCAGATCCAGATTTGCATGTCCCTTTGAAGTAGTTCAGAGGGATAAGGAAAGGAAAATCGATTGTTGTGTTGGAGCGATGTACTCGCTCAACAAAATTAGTTAATTGATGTTGAACATATTGGCGTGAAACGTTAGGGGTATTCTTTCATTGAAGAGTAGGCTTCGGTTGTTATTGAATAAAAGTTGACCTTCTGTGGTGGCTCTTTTAGAACCTTTTCTTGGTGAGAATAAATGTTGCCGATGGGCGAGATGGTTGAAGTTGTCTAATTTTGTTAATAACGCACAAGTTGGGGGGAAGATTTGGCTTTTTTGGGATGATGATTTTGAGTTTGAATTATTGTCGATGACGGATCAGGCTTTATGTGGCTGGTTTACACGTGGTAGTGTGCGGATTCTTGGTATGTTCGTTTATGCCAGTTGTGTCCGTACTAAGAGATTGGAGTTATGGGATTTTTTGTGTAATCAAGATTTGAGTAGTTGTCCATGGTTTATTGGGGGTGATTTTAATATTATTCGTGGCAGTGAGGATAAAGTTGGTGGTATTATGCAGGCTCCCCGAACAAAAGCTGAGTTTAATGATTGTATTCAAACTTGGTTTGATTGATTTGCCTTCTATAGGAAATCGATTGTCTTGGTGTAATGGTAGACTTGGTGAGAGGCATATTTGGGCCAGATTGGATAGAGTTTTGGTGAATATGGCTTTTATTAATTTATGGGATGATGTGCGTGTTGAATATCTTCCAAGAACTTCTTTGAATCATTCGCCGATGCTAGTGTCGTTGGGTGGTGAGCAAAATATGATCATTAGACCATTCCCGTTTCAGCGAATGTGGGGCACTCATGAGAGATTTCTTCCCTTGGTTAAAGGGGTGTGTGATGTTGTTGTAGATGGTTGTCCAATGTTCCGGATCACTAAGAAATTAAAAACATTGAATGGTGTTTTGAGGAAATGGAATGTGGAGGTATTTGAAAGAGTTGATGTTGAACTAATGAAGATGAAAAATCGTATAGTTGGTTTGGAGCAATTATTACTAAATGATTATTCTTCTCAGATTGAAGATGAGTTGTTAAGTTGTAAACAAAGACATTTGGAATGGTTACATAGAGAGGAAATTCTGGATTGTCAAAAGTCCTGTGTTAAATGGTTAAAGGAGGGGGATTCAAATACCGATTTTTTTCATGCGATGGTGCGTATTAAAAAGAAGAACAAAAGGGTTGAGAAGATGCAGCTGGAAAATGGTTTGCTTCTAGAATCTCTTGAAGAGGTGCATAATGGGGTGGTGCCTTTTTCCAGGAGTTATTGGCTGCAAACGAAATTCATTTGGAGGAAGATGCATTGGCGTTGCTGGCACTGATTATTTTAGAGGAAGAAAATGAAATTTTAACCGCAAGGCCGTCAATAGAAGAGGTAAAATCTGCACTTTGGTCTATTCCTTTGGATAGTAGTTCGGAACCGGATGGTTATTCGGCTAGTTTTTTTTATTCTTGCTTGGAAAATTGTTAAGCATGACATTCTGGAATTGGCCATTGATTTTTTTTAGGGAATGCTGCTATCAACATTTTATGGTGCGACTAACTTGGTGCTCATTCCTAAGGTTAATGAACCTATAGACCTCGGTCAATTTCGGCCTATTACCCTATGTTCGGTGCTTTATAAAATTTTGTCGAAGAAAATGGTGTTTCAATTGGCTCCTTTGCTGCATAAAATTATTTCTCAGGAGCAATCTACATTTATTAGGGGGAGAAGTATTTTTGATAATATGGCTATTGCACAGGAGATGGTTCAGGGAATAATCGGAAGGTAAGAAGAGGGAATGTTATGGTTAAAATTGATATGGCCAAGGAGTATGATAAGGTCAATTGGAGGTTTTTAATGGAGGTTTAGAAAAGGTTGAGTTTCTCGGATAAATGGAGGAATATGATTTTTAATTGTATTTCTTCTCCATACTTCTTAGTTATGTTAAATGGATGTTCTCAGGGATTTTTTAAGGCTTCACGGGGGTTTTGTCCAGGTGATCATCTTTCACCATATTTGTTTATCTTATTAGAGGAGGTGCTTTCGTGAATGTTAAATAGGGAGTATCAATTGGGAAGGATTAAGCCTTTCAATTCTTGTGGGGAAACCATGATTAGTCATTTGTTATATGCGGATGATTTACTAATATTTTCTAATGGAGGTAAAGCCTCAATTAGAAGACTTTTGGAGGTAATTAATTTATATGAGACGAAGTCGAGGCAGTGGGTTAGTGCTCATAAATCTTCTATGTTTTTCTCTTCTAACTTTTCAGTGGCAAGGAAAGTGGAATTAAAAAGAATTTCTGGTTTTAAGGAAGGTGTGTGGCCTTGTACTTATTTGGGAATTCCATTGCATGTGGGGAGAATGAGACTTCGAATATTTGATCCAATGATTGTGAAGATTCAAAAGAAGTTAGCGAGCTGGAAAGGTAAACTTCGCTCTTTTGGTGGAAAAATTGTTTTACTTAAGCATGTCTTGAATAGTATGCCAATTCACATGCTTTTAGCATTCAATTTACCAAAGGAAGTTTTGTCGGCTTTGAAGGGGATTTTCTCTAATTTTTTATGGGGATCATCTTTAGATAATAAAAAAAGGAAGTGGGTTTCGTGGCGAAAGATTTGTTTGCCAATTGAAGAAGGGGGGCTTGGGATTCGGGATTTGTCCGAAGTACAAATGTCTTTGCTTATGAAGTTTGCTTGGAAATTGTAGCAAGGTAATTCCTTATGGGATGGGATGATGGTTTTATGGTGGAGATGTGCAACTTATTCTTTGCAAGTTGGTTCGATCCGTGGTGTGTTGCCCATCATTATTTCTTGGGTTCTTTGGAGGGCTAGATGTGCTTCTCGGATGGAGGGTGTTAATTTTGATTGAAAGGGAATGTTAAGAGTAGTGAAAGTGAATTTAAGAGATATGACCAATGGCTTGCGGAAATTTTAGATGACGGGTCCTAATGATTTTTCGGTTTTGCAGGATCTTAATTGTCCTAAGATTCTAGTTCGTGATAAATTACCAAGACTAATAGCTTGGAAGCCGCCAGAAAGGGGATTATTTAAACTTAATGTTGATGTTGGTTGTTGTGGAAATCCAGGGAGGTCCGGTGGTGTGGGATTAATTCGGGATTCAAAGGGTAAGGTTTGAGCGGGTTTTGCTCATTTTTATAGGCATGCGACGAATACGATTGCCGAGTGCCGGGCTCTTCTTGATGGTCTTCATTTGTGTCAATCTCTTAGGTTGAGAGATTTATATGTGGAATCTGATACAAGTGTGGTGATGGGTTGGCTAGCTTCTGGGATATGCAAATATTGGTTTCTTTGGAACTTCTAGGAGGAGATTAAAACTCTTGCGAATGTGCTTAATATTCGATTTCAACATATTTTTAGAGAGGTTAACATAGCAGCAGACTTTTTGGCAAAAGAAGGGACGATGGGCAGAACCATTGATTTTTTAGGTGAGGATTTGGTGTAAGGACGACTACAGGGCATTGTTCGACTAGATTTATTGGGTACTCCTTATATTTGTCATTGATGTATTTTTTATGAAACCTTGTATTCATGGTTTTCCTCCACCCTAGTGAGGAGGTTATTAATAATAAGAGGCTTGACCTCGTTTTTTTATTAAAAAAAAAAATTTAACTTGCCACTTTTTGATAGTTTGAGTGTGTAATGTGTCTGTTATGCTTAACAGTTTGGAGTGCAGAATTTAAAGCCAGCTCTTGGTAGTTTTATGGTACAAAATTTATAGCTTTTTCCTAAATCTAAGGGGCATACTCCTATATTCCTGGTCATAAGAAAAGTATCTTACATTTGAAATGTAACTCAAGTAGTAGTATCATGGAAAACGTTTATTTCTGGCTAGATCTTTCTACTATCAACACATATATAGTCAAATCATATTGTTGACAATTAGAAACAACTCTCTCTGTACAAAATTTCCATTTTCCCCCTTAAAAGCCAAAAACAAAAAGAAAAGAAAAAGACAAAAATGTAGAATATAGGGGAGGATTGGCTACTTGGGTTCAACTCTTGTTGAGACTGTGTATGCACCACTATAACCAAAGGTATCAATGCTACTAACATCCATTTTGTGCTTAGGATCATTGTAAGGATGCTTAGAAGCATCCCTTGAAGCTCCAAGGTCACTTGTAGAAGACAACGCATATATGCTTGAAGCCATCCCATTGTTTTGTAATATTGTTTCAAATGCTTTTACCACTTCACTCATTGTTGGACGGTCCTCAGGCAAATCTTCAATGCATTGCATAGTAATTTCCGAGACTTTCCCAAACCCTAAAAGATTATTTGTGTCTCTAATGGATGAATCAATCATGTCCCACAAGCCATAGTGCTCTTTGTCGTCCTTGTTCATCGTTGTTCTCACCTGACGAATGATGTACTTTCCCATCTCAATCAGTCGCTTGGATGTTAGCAATTCAAGCATAAACACTCCAAAGCTATAAATATCACTCTTCTCAGTTAATTGTTGAGTTAGGTAATATTCAGGATCCAAATAACCCTACAAGTAGAAGGCATTTTTGCAAAAGTTAAAATCCAAAAAGAGTATGCCAATGAATGCAAACTCTAAATTATATTACATAAGACATTTTTAATTTTGTTGTAGGATTGGAAGGATTTGCAAGTACTTTGAATTTTACAATACCATATATGAACAAGAAAATGAAATAATAAAAATTTGTTTTGATTTATGTTAAGCTGCCAATTTGGTTGCCTCAACTTCCTCAAAGTACTCAGAGGTCAAGACCTTGCAAATCTATTAACCACAATCATTATGCAGATGTTAAACCCTTGACTATCCTAAAAGTACTTGCTTCAATTGTGATGACAACACATTCACTAGCAGTAAGTTAACTTTGGTAAATGAACCAGAGGATTTTGTGAAGAACTAATTATACATAAACCCTAGAGTACTATCATCGTGTTAATAATAATAATAAAAACTACTTTTTCTTTTGCCTCTACATTAAATGCAAAAATAAAAAGTTACTGTTTCTTGCAATATATCAAATTGAAGACCTTAATAATATATATGTAACACTCAAGCCTTGGAATCACATGCAAAAGGGAAATTTACCACTAGAGAAGAGACATACACAATCATCCTGTTTAGATGAAAGCCCTATAAATAGATGATTATGACATTGAAAATAATTTTTACAGATAAAAGTAGGTTTTTAACTTTTATTAATAATATTTATGACTCTTTTATTGATATTCTCTACCCTTGAGAGATCAGGTAGAGATATAATAACATGACTTACCATCGTGCCTTTGACTTGAGTTGAAACGTGGCCATTCAAAGCATCAGATACTAGCTTAGACAAGCCAAAATCTGCAACCTTGGCAGTCAAATTTTCATCCAACAGAATATTCGTGGACTTAACATCTCTATGGATAATAGGAGGATTGGCAAGCTCATGTAGGTAAGCTAGTCCTCTGGCTGAACGTGGAGTCTTCTGTTCCAATCAAGATAAATGCCAGATTTCCCTACAGTTCATATATATTTAGGCCAATAGTTTCCTATATATTAGATATTTGCAAAGAGGTAATTAATTAAATTGATATGAATGTACGTACGTATACGTAGCTGATAAGCTATCTCTAATTGTTCCATTAGGCATAAATTCGTAAACCAGCATATATCTGCTCTCCATGTTCAAAGCAAAAACCCACAAGGGAAACAAGATTCTTGCGATGAACTCAGGAAAGCAATTCAATTTCAGTCTTGAACTCAAGTAAACCCTACGTTGATCCTTGCTGAGCTCTTTTGATGGCAACAACTAGTCCATCAGAAAGCAACCCAATTGCAAAGATATGAATTGAACCTGGGAAAGCATAAGGGTCTGCAATAAAAAAATAGGCTCCAAATTGTTGAGGTAGCCTATGTTCTTGAGTAGTCATGAGGAACCCAATTCTCTGAATCTCTGATCGATTAAAGCATTTTCCAGTTAAGGGAAAGAATGCCAGTTGCACTTGAAGATAGTCATCAAAATTGAATCTGATACTTAGAATAAAAACTGAACCTGGAAGGAGACTCAGGCTCACCCACAAACTATCTTCCAGTAAATTAAACACAGTTGCGTTGGACAATTCACTGAAAAGTGATCCTCCAACATATAATGTCCCTTTATATGGATACGCGCATTCACAATGTCATGCACCTCCTTGCTGCTCCTCGAGAAAGCACGAACCAGATCCACAAGAACACAAGTGCAGAGTGCACAGAACAATACAATCTAGAAAACTACAATGGATTTAATCACACAATCAAGTACCAAAAGTAGAATGACAATCTTACAATGTAATGAGATTTTCGAGCAATCCCTAAACTCCTTACAAACCAGACTTCACTCAAATGCATCAATAGTTTCTACGTACCAGTACGTTTCTTTTATAGGAAAATATTAACAGAAGTAACCGACTTACTCGAGAAGGACTTTCCTATTTAATAAGAATTGAAAACGACATCTTACAATTGCATTCTTATAACCCTAGACTAATACAAAACGAACCGTTCCATTAAAACTCAACTCCCACGCTGCGCACCGTTTTATTAACACCATACGCACCGTTTTGCATGGCTGTTAATACCATTACTTTGCTGAGTCTTTACACGGCTGCTGCTTGCTTCTTCAACCCAGATCCACACATGACATTCTCCCCTCCTTAAAGGACTTGTCCACAAGGCCTTCAACCCAGATCCAGACATTCACAACACAGTACCCACACAATGAGGATATAATTCCCGTAGTTTCCACAAACATTCCCAAGAAGAATCTTTAGGAGCAGCCCCACCCAGCTCACTAACACCTTAGTTATAGCATGGTTACCCCTCTTCTGCATTCTCCTTGCAAGTATCTCTCGAGGCTCCGGTTGCAAATGGCCACTAGAATCAGTTGGAGGTAAGGTTGATAAGGGAATGATATGCTGCCCCACCTTCTTTTTCAAGCAAGACACATGAAAAGCAGGATGAATTTTGGAAGAGGATGGCAAATCAAGTTTATAAGCCACGGACCCCATTCTCTGCAAAACTTGAAATGGCCCATAAAACCTTGGAGCTAGCTTCATGTTGTGACGCATAGCCACAGTCTTCTGCCTATAAGGTTGGAGTCTTAAAAAAACCCAGTCAGCCACCTGAAAAGACCTTCCTGTTCTCCCTTTATCAGCAAAAGCTTCATCCTATGCTGTGCCTTCTTCATATTATCTCGCAATAAACTCAGCAATTCATCCCTTGTTCTTAACTGCTAATCCACAGCATCATTAGAGGAGATGCCAGGCACATAAGAAAGGAGTTTAGGAGGGCCATAACCATGAAGGGCCTCAAAAGGAGTGAGTTGAAAGGAAGAATGTAGAGTAGTGTTGTAACACCACTCAGCCATAGCCATCCATGAAGTCCACTCCTTTGGTTGTTGACTGCAATAACATCTCAAATAACCCTCCAAGCATTTATTCAATGTTTCTGTCTATCCATCAGATTGAGGATGGTAGGAGGATGTAAAATCCAAGGAAACACCTTGCAAGAGGAACAATTGTTTCCAAAAAAAAATTTGTGAAAACTGCATCCCTGTCAGAAACTATAGAACGAGGTAACCCATGCAATTTGAAAACCCCATTAAAAAATACATTAGCTACTTTAATAGCTGTGTAAGGATGGGCGAGGGGAAAAAAGAGAGCAAATTTTGTCAATCTGTCCACTACAGACAAGACTACAGAAAACCCATTAGAAAGAGGTAGGCCCTCAATAAAATCCATGGATATATCCAACCATGGAGAGTCAGGAACAGGTAAGGGCTGTAAGATACACTTGATCTTAAGAAAGTTTAAGTGTCTTATGCAACGTGAGATGCATAATTCATACTATATTATGCGGAATGAAACATGATAAATGACGTGCTTGCAAATATCATGACATGCATGGTACATAAACATTGGTTTCCAAAGAACTGGCTTTAATAATAATATATATAACTAACTAACATATTCTAATCCTAATTTATGATCAAGCTACTTACCTCACAGCGTTAATCCAATATTTTCGGCATGAAATCGATCACGTGAACTAGAAGGGGAGAGAAAACGTGAGGGATGTTGTGAGATGAATGAGGCAGTCGGTTATTGGCATGGTGAATGTGGGACACGCACGGTGCGAGACTAGTTATCTTGGGTTCGGTCGTTGCACTTATGGAGGTTAATGGTTTCTTTTTTCAAATAATACACATAAGAGAGATATTTATAAATAGATTTGAGAGAGAGTCCCGACGAGTTCGAGTTGAACTCGATCGTGATCATTTAAGAAGAGAATTTGAATTTAAAAACATGATCTAGTAGTTCATTTAATGTAGGATTTGGAAGTGAATGAGAATGTGTAGGAAATTTCAATCAATGATGAGTTTAAATTGAAATAAATTTCTAATATCCAATCTTTAAATTCTAAAAGGAGTCTAACTCGTTCAATAAATAATAAATGGGATTTAACGTAGTTATTGACCCTAATTAAAACTCCTAATTGTGTCTTAACTTTTGAAAGTTCAATTATAACCGTTTAGATAAAAGAAAACTAGGTGATGTGGCACAATCATGACTATCAGATCTTAATAAAGGATGATGCTGTCAAATTTTAATAGTTTTTTAGTGTAAACTGCCAGTTTTTGATAGTTTGAGTGTGTAAACTGTAATGTGTCCGATATGTTAGTTTGGAGTGCAAAATATGAAGCTCCTGGTAGTTTTAGGGTACAAAATTCACTTTTTTCTAAATTTAAGGGACATACAAGCTGCTACTGAAAAGACAATCTTACATTTGAAATGTAACTCAAGTAGTAGTAACATAGCAAACGTTTATGTCTAGCTAGATTTTTCTACTATCAACACATAGTCAGATATTGTTGACAAGAAACAACTTTCTTTATGAAAAAAAAGGTACCATTTTCCGCCTTAAAAGCCAAGAAAAGAAAAACAAAAAGTGTGAAGCATAGGGGAGGATTGGCTACTTGGGTTCGACTCTTGTTGAGCCAGCGTATGCACCACTATATTCAAACGCATCAATGTAAGGATGCTTAGAAGCATCCTTTGAAGCTCCAAATTCATTTGTAGATGTGTTTGTAGCCACCCCATCGTTCTGTAATATAGTTTCAAGTGCCTTTACCACTTCATTCATTGTTGGACGGTTTTCAGGTAAATCTTCAACGCTTTGCATACTAATTTGCAAGAATTGCCCAAGCCCTGTAAGATTTGTTGTGTCTCTAATGAATGAATCAATCAAATCCCGCAAGCCATAGTGCTCTTCATCGTCCTTGTTCATCATCGTTCTTACTTGACGGACGATGAACGTTCTATTCTCAATCGGTCGCTTGGCTGTTAGCAGTTCAAGCATAAACACTCCAAAGCTGTAAACATCACTCTTCACAGTTAACTGTTGAGTCTGGTAATATTCAGGATCCAGATAACCCTGCAAGTAGAAAGCATTTTCTAAATATTAAAATCAAGAGAGGATCCCAATGAATGTAGAATCTAAAGTATATTACACAGACATTTTTACACATATAATAGCGTGTATAGCAACACTTACCATCGTGCCTTTGACTTGAGTTGAAACATGGAATTTCAAAGCATCTGATGCAAGCTTAGACAAGCCAAAATCTGCAACCTTTGCGGTCAAATTTTCATCCAACAGAATATTCGTGGACTTAACATCTCTATGGATGATAGGAGGATTGGCAAGCTCATGTAGGTAAGCTAATCCTCTGGCTGAACCAAGAGCAACGTGGAGTCTTCTCTTCCAATCAAGATAAATACCAGATTTTCCTACAATTCATATTTAGGCAAATAGTTTCCTATAGATTAGACATTTTCAAAGAGGTAATTAAATTGATATGAATGTACGTACCTGATAAGCTATCTCTAATTGTTCCATTAGGCATAAATTCGTAGACCAGCATCTGCTCTCCTTGTTCGAAACAAAAACCCACAAGACCAACAAGATTCTTGTGATGAACTCGGGAAAGTAACTCAATTTCAGTCTTGAACTCATGTGCACCCTGTGTTGATCCTTGTCGAGCTCTTTTGATAGCAACAACTTGTCCATCAGAAAGCATCCCTCTGTAAACCTGGGGAGAATATAAAAACACGATCAAAAAACAGTTCTTGGAAGCGAATTTTTGCAAAATTTGGACTCGTGAATATTGAGACATTTACCTCGCCATACCCTCCAGAACCTATCACATTTCCCTCGGCAAAATTATTTGTGCACTTTTGGAGTTCATTAAAAGAGAACAATCTTGCACCTTTTAACTGTGGTGCACCAGTGCTATCATTGCCACTTGATGCCCAAGTAGCTAGGATATGGAGATATGGTTAGATACTTTATTCTTGAATTTGAACTATAACAATCAATTACAATAAAATTTATTTTACGTATAAATTACCAAACGGTTCACTTGATCCAATGGCTTCTTCTGCACGTTTCTTTTGTCGAATGGCATATATCCCTACTCCCAGGAGCCCCAGTACCAAAATGACACAACAAATTGCTATCCCAACTATTACACCAGTGCTAATATAAGTTTTTCCATTTTCGGCTGAAGAAAAATTTCATTGTCAGGTAGAGATATAATTTTCTGTCTCACAAACATATAGAGCAAAGATAAGATTTGAACCTGGGAAAGCATAAGGATATGCCACGAAATAATAGGGTCCAAACATATCAGGTAGCTTATGTTCTTGATAAGTCAAGGAGAACCCGATTCTCTGAATCTCTGATCGATTGAAGTATTTTCCGATTGATGGAAAGAGTGCCAATTGCATTTGAAGATAGTCATCAGAATTGAACGTGGTATCTTGAATATAAACTGAATTCGGAAGGAGACTCAGGTTCACCCACAAGCTAATTTCCAGTAAATGAAATAAAGCTACATTGGACAATTCCCTGAAAAGGGGTCCTCTAAAATATAATGTCCCTTCATATGGATAGGCGCATTCACAACTTTGAGGGTTGCACTTTTGATTAGGAGGACACAATGTACTTCCACAAGTAGCCAGGCTAGTAGAATAGTTTGTTGGTTGTTTCTGTTCATGGCAGTTAGAATCCTTCAAAATAGTAGTAGAGTCACACACTGGATTTCCTACTAGTCTGAAGTACATCCAATTGACAAAGAAGGTTGATGGTTAGAGTAAAATAAACAACACATTTTGGAAATTGAACAATTTAGAGCCATGAATTCACTCACATTAAGGAATCACGGTAATTATTGCGCACAAGTACAGAAGAAATGTCGTTGTTTTGTAAATCAACAAGCTTTAGTTGTGGACTGATGTTTTCACCCATGTCCAATGTGGCATTAAATTTGTTGTTTCTGAATTTCCTGAGAATTGAAATCAAGTATGAGTTATCAAACTGTCAGTTTATTTGATATACCAATAATATATCAACTTACACTTGCTGTATTTGTGGAAAGCTAAACAGTTCTCGTGGAACAGGCCCTTGAAGTGATCCATATTCCATAATCCTGCGCGCCAATCGCATAAAGGTATTGCTTAAATTTGAGGAAGTTTGTAGAATTCTCATCTGTGAAAGATTGAAGACTTACAGTGTGGTGAGTGATGATAAGGCTGGGAACCACGTTGGAGCTTGTGATGGCTCAAATGAGTTATAACTAAGGTCCCTGGTAAAATAAATCATCATACAAGGTTCATCAGTGCACACAAAGAAGAAATTACTCAAAAATGAAATTGGCAATTGCAAGCAACACCATGCATCTGCTTACAAGTAATTGAGATTCGTCATTTGAGTTAAGTCTGGTAAAGCGCCCATCAGATTATTTCTCGCTAAATTCCTAAGACAATATCAAGAAGGAAAAAGCTGGTAAACACCAATATATATGATTATAATATAAAAACACCACCAGTACTATGTAAATGTTGTGAAAAAGTACCCACAATTCAAAGATATTTGTTAGGTTGCTTAGATCTGGGACACTTCCTGTCAGAGCATTTCTGTCAAGCCGACTGTTGCAAATTGGAATAGTTTTAATTCTCAAGAACAGTACCAGATCACAGTGGACATGTACTGAAAATTAAGGTTAGTTGAAGAACATGCCAATGTGTCATTAAATTAGGGTGTATTTTACTCACAGAACTTCAAGAGTTTTTACAAGTCCTAATGTTGGCGGGATAGTTCCATTAAGTTGATTTCCATCAAATAATCTGTCTTTGAAGAAAGCATTAATTAGTAGTAGAAGAATTGAAAGCATGCATGAAAATAAACTAATAGTTGGTATCAACAACTTACATGTGTATCAATTTCATATTAGAGCTGAATAGTTTGTCTGGAATGGGACCAGAAAGATTGTTCTTATTGAAATGGCTGCAAGTTTAAATACATCACGTTATTCTTCTTTTATGGATGCAATAATCAACGTTTTGTATCCTTAAACATAATAGATTGAACCCAAGGCGTATAATTGGGAAAAAAAATGATTAAAAACTAACAAGTGTTCAGCGTTCAAAAGAAGGTCCAAGCCTGGGGCCCCCATGGAGGTTGATACCGGGAGAGGTCCTGTCAACATATTCTCCGCGAGGTCTAGCCAATAGAGTTTGGCGAAGTTACCGAAAGATGGAGGTATCTTTCCAGTTAAGTTGTTTGAATTGAGTGCCCTGAGAGGGAGAGTGTGTTGGTATAAAAGTAATAATTAGGGACACGCGATATGGCATAATTTGGATTTTGTGAGTACGTACTTAACAATTTTCTAAAGCAGATAGAGAAAAATTACTGCCATTGTGATTCATGGAGTGATCTTATATAATAAGCATTGAAAGATCTTACAAGAAGCGGAGATCTGAAAGATTTCCCAATTCATCTGGAATATGACCAGTGAAGCCGCAACCAGCTAGGATTCTGAAACATGAAAGACAAATATATATATATATATGCTTCTCACTGTTATAGGAATACAAGTTACATGCAGTAGGGTTTGATGGATGGGAAATAGGAAATTAACACTTGCTTATTGGATCTTACAGGATAGTTAGCTTTTTCAAATCCCCTAGCCGTGGAGAGAGGGAACCTGTGAGCCTGCCGTTAGATGATAGGTCCCTGAAATTTAATAATGTTAGCAGTACTTCAACAGATGATAAATTTAATAAAGTAGGTCACATAATAATAATAAATAAAATTATTTTTACATTGTAGAATGTTTGTTCTCATTTAAAGAAAAAGAAAGAATGATACTCACAACGATGTCAATTCAGTGAGTCCCCCAATGTCACCTCCAAGGTTCCCTTCTAGGTCCATCGACGATAATTTCCTGAAGAGATTTGAAAGGAATCCACAAAATAAGGATATACAAGGACTCACCAAAAGATCAGGAAGAAGAATGAAAATGACAAAAGGAAAAGCAACCCTTACTTTACGAATTTGATTTGCAAGTAGATGTTATTTTGGTATTAAGGAAAATGCTAAGTGTCCCGCTCTCAACTCCCATTGGCTATAGCGGGCTCCTTTTTTTCTTTTTTCTTTTTTTTTTACTTTTCGTGATTAAGGAAGTGTTTTTTACTGATATTATGAAGTTTTTTAACTATATTTAAAAGTGTTAAAAAATACATGTAAAAAAAAGCAAAAAAAAAAAAAACATATGAAAATAACTAGCGGGAACTAGGAAAATGATACTTTCACAACTGATTCTTACATCTCGATGTTACTGTTGAAATTTTTTTTTTAATTATTCTTTTTACTTAGCGATTAAGGAAGTATTTTTTTAATAATATTGTGATTTTTATTTTTTTTTTAAATATTTAAAAGTATAAAAAAACACACGTAGAAAAAGACAACAAAAAGAAAAAGAACAATTATAACTAACGGTAGCTCCGGACTGTAGCACAATCCTAGTCTTAAACATATAATGTATATTGTTGTGTCAAGAGTACTGTAGATTGATGTTAGTGTGTTTTCTAAACCAATTTGCAATACAGAAAAATAGTCATTTTACACATCATACCTATACCACACATTACACATATATAGTGTGTGATGTGTGGTATAAGCTCGATAATGAATAGAATTTTCCTACGGAAAAAACATGAATAAAGACCGTAATAGGGGGAAGATGTTTACAAGGCAGTAACCCTAGAAATATTGTTGCAACGAACTCCATCCCAACTGGGTAATCCACACGGATCATCTGATTGCCCCCAACTTGGTGGTATGTTTTTCCACGCGGCCTTCAGGGCGTTGAGTACTGCAACTGCATTCATGCACCAGTAAAATGTTTAATCATCAACTAATGATCTCGATCACTTTTGGTTCATGTGCCGATTATGTTTTAGCTAGTATTATGTTTTAGCATTAGAAAAATATAAATGGACTCACGTGTTTTATTTATTATTTATTTTTATTTAATGATTAAATAATTAGCTATTAATAAAGTTGTGTATTTTTTTATAATTAAATATGTTAAAAAAATATTTAACAAAAAATACAAAAAAAAAAAAAAAATTGACTAGCAGAACGTACGTACAACGATAAAAACTGGACGCCCACCAGCAGCATCATCTAATTACATTAAGCAAAAATTATCATTTGTACGATTTAATTAATTTCAATTTAAACATATAAAAATATTTAATTCTTTTAGGATTTAAATTTTTAAAAAACTCAAAAAGTTTCCAATATATAAATTAGCAAACTCTTAATTAAAAAGTCTCTGTACTTGTCAAAAACGTCTTTCTTGGAATAAAATATTAATAATAATTATTAATTTTAAATATTTTAAAACTGTGATCGATGCACGGTGTCAAATACTCAATCCAAATATTTTTAACATTACTTGAATAACGAAAAAATAATTAATTTGATCAAAGCTGAGCTATTTCTTATAAAGTTATAACAACCCAATTTTTGGACTTGGAAAATTATTTATTATAACAAAAATAGATATCATGAAACCAATTTTTGGGCGGATCGACGTTGACACTGATGAGATCCTATATTATGTATCAAAGCACTCATGATATTATCATGAAAAAAAAAAAGAAAAAAAACCAAGAATACTGTCCGGAAGAGACAACTAACCCAAACAATAACGAGGAAGTTTGGTGAAAGCCTTTTTCAGGACAACAAACATTAATTGTACGTTAAACCAGATGAAGAACATACATGTATATATTTATATATATATACATATATATATATATATGGTGGCGTGGTCTGTTACATACCATCTTGAGGATCGGTAAATGAGTCGATGAAGTGAATTCCTGAAAGAAACAAAGCCAGAAAGAGCAGCTGCAACTTCATGCCGATCGACTTCCTGCACATTAATCTCTCTCTCTCTCTCTCTCTCTCTCTCTCTCTCTCTCTCTCTCTCTCTCTCTCTCCCTCGATGCTATCTATTCTCTCTCTGTGTGCGCGTGCGCTTAATAAGTATCTCACCAAACGTTCCTCTATCAAAGAAGAGATACGTCTACGTACACGCCAGGTCTTCGTCTTTGTCTTCTTCGTGGAGGACGTCGCCGGCTAAGTTTGAATTGAAAAATATTTTCAATCCATCTCATTCTATATTTATAAATTTCATAAATTTTTATATAAAATATAATAAATAATTTAATTTTTTATAATTTTATAATTTCATACGTAATTATGTTTTGGGGTCTCAGAAACTGTACGTAGTACTAAATAATGCATGCAATAATCCTCAAGGACGCGCATCGCTTTAATTGGTAAATATTAAGTGTCGTCACATGATTAAATATTTGTAGCATTCTGTCGGGAAGATAATAACATTATTAATTAATCAACTCACCAGTACCTTAATGCAAATGGACCAGTTCCTGGGTTTCTAGAACTAATCAATAACAAAACTATATATATATAAAATAAATAAAAAATAAAAACTATATATATCTATTTAATTATATAAAAGCCAAGTTTTGGCTTCTTACTTGGCATTCATACCGCATTAGTCGGTGTTAAATTTTAGACGCTCGCACTTGAGTTAAAAAGCTACCGCTTCAGTGGAAACGCTGCAACTTCAGTAACTTTAGTTAAACAAAGCTTAAAAAGCCAAAAGACCCACTACCCATAAGCATGAAAAGATTTTAGAAAACTGGAGAAATACCAACTAACCTTTACAACGCAAAAGACCCAGAAATGCAGGCCAAGTAGAAAGCATACCTGAAGAGCCACTTGGGTGATGATATGCGTAGAACGTGATGCAGAAACCATCGTGGAAGAAGACACTTGGGTGATCAGGCACGTACTGCCGCTGGCCTGGGAACCCATTGGGCAACTCCACTGTGTCACGAAGAAAGACAAGCAGCTGCAGCACCCATTATATTGAAATATCACTTGAAATCACTGTATCAAATAAAATAAAAATGGAGTCAATTACCTGCCGGCCCAGGCCGTGTAAGTCGCAAGTCCTTCACTACTAGCTAAAGCACGTACAAAAGCCAAAAAATAAACAACTACCGTAGATTTCTGGGAGTGGAGGGTCACGGGCGTTGTTGGGCTCCAATGTAGAAAATCCTCTGTTTTTGTGGATAAAAAACAGAGCCTTCCACTTGTAGTGATTTTTGGATAAAATGCGAGTTACAATTGAAAGGATGCAAAGAGAGAGTTGCACCAAGTGAGCACCGTTAGAAATTAAGGGAAGAGGCAACCGTTATCAAAAAATAAACTGCTACTGAAGAGGCAACCGTTACATGAAGAGGAAAATACGAAGCGGTTCTCTTTCTTTCACTCTTTCGGTCATATATATTTTGGAAAGTTACATTTCTTTGTTTCACTTTCTTCTCCGCTCGCTCTCTCTCAAATCAATGCCACTTCAACCACGACGACAAGCCACTGTATATTTTTGCATTCAAGTGTGTTTCGGTTGTGAAGGTGCGTGACCTCATCTCAATAATTTTGGTTTCAGATCCTGGTTAGTGATTTATTATTTTCTTGAATGATATTTTTGTTTTCCTAAATGCATTGGTATTTCCTATTCTAAAAACAAGTTCATAGATGTGTTTATGTGCATTGTATATCCTGGTCATATGCCTAACATTTCTTTTCTTATGCTCTCTCTCTCATTTCTTTTTTTCATGTAAGCCATTCTACCCGTCTCATTTCTTTATTCTTTTTTTTTTTTTAAATGCAAGTTTGGTCTTAGAAAGTTTTAAATTGATAGGCATATGACTGTTTGAAACAGTTACAGTCATAGTAAGGAGATCTTGACATAATCATCAGTTCTAAACATATAAACGGGTCTTGAAAACTTTTCCAGTTTGTAATGGTTTGGGTTTTTTGTGGCAGTTTGGTATATGTTTTATTAAGATATTTTTTTATGAAAATAAATGATAATTTATGACATAATTCCTCTCTTGAAACTGCATGTGGAAGAAAGAAAATGCAAGAAAAATTCCGTACCTTTAAAACCTTCGTATGAGGAGGCCTAAATGCAGTGAAAATTTCTGGAAAGTTCTGAAAATTTCTTGAAATTTCTAAACTTTCGTATGAGGCCATTTCCTAATGTTGATTCAGTATTTTATTTCTCTTGCATTCTTCACTCATTCTATGTTGCTAAATATTTACTACAGTTTTAAAGGGTTATGAAATCTTAATACTTGCTCACACACATAAGCACGAGTACTTTTTTTTTTTAGATAAAACCCTTAATCCATTCCATTATAAAAATGATGAGATACAAGGAGGAGAATCCTCCATAGTTACAATAAGATCAGAAATGGTAAGAGCATCCTTTGCAAGTAAATGGGCTATAAGATTTCCATTTCTCCTAACATGAGAAACATCCCATTTAGCAAATGACATTAAATAAAACCTGGCTTCACTCCAGAACATGCTGGAGCTACTCAACACTTCTCTATCTTCAACCAATGCCTTTGTGACTTGCAAGGAGTCACCCTCGAGTATGATCTGTTGCAAACCAATCTCCATTGCCAATTTTACAGCTTGTAGAGCCCCATAAGATTCTGCTAGTAAGGGGTCAGGGAAAAGCTTCTTCCTATGCCTCAATGTTGCTATAATCTGACCTGAGCTGTCCCTAATTGCCACTCCAACACCAACCATGCCGTTCAGCTTGTCGATTGCCCCATCCCAATTAACCTTGAAACAATTCCCTGGTGGTGCTTGCCAGGAGTCACCTGTGGAGGAAGTTTGGTTGATGCTGCTACTCCATTCTATAGGCTGCTCTACCAGCATGTCTAACACTGATCTTGCCTCTCTTACTACGAGGTTTGGGTGGGAGAATTCCTGCTTAAAGATAAAAGAGTTCCTCCTCCACCAAATCTTCCTTGCTACCACCACAAACTCTTGAATTTCCTCTGTACTCAGTACCATGGTTAATGAATCAAATAGCTGTATCATAGATGTTCGAGGGATGGAACATTTTTGTAACCTTTTGGAACACTGACTCCACACATATATCCATGGCTGCTACACAACCCCATAATGCATGTTGGACAGTTTCCTCTTCTCTGCAGCAAATAAGGCATAGGGGGTCACTCACAATTTTCTTCTTAAACAGATTGGATTGAGTTGGGAGAGCCTCTTGGCATGCTCTCCATAGGAAGGTTTTATCCCCAGGTGTGACCTGCAACTTCCAGATCTTGTTCCAAACTTCCTTGAGGCCATTGCTGGTTGAGGCTTGGCCTTGGTTTGCCATCTCCCTAGCCTTTACCAAATGGTATGCACTCCTTACTGAAAAGGAGCCATCCTTAGTTCCATGCCATAAGCACGAGTACTTGAAAGTGGCTCCAGATCACCTAAATTTCAAGCTTCACGATTTTATAACCTAATGCAACAAAGATTATCATTAATCCATGGATTTGACATGATTATATATATACTACGAAAATATTGGATCCATATATAGTGTAAAGAAGTGTTAAGTGAAACATTAATTTCACCTTATTAGTGTCTTTCAACCTTAAATTTACTGATAATCATATAAGTTTAATATCAATGTATGTTGATCATAATTATCATTACCGCATTAGTGTCCTTGAACTCTGCTAGAGAATATCTTACGTGCATATATATAAGGCATCTCTCTTTGAGCCTACCTTTTCGTGGGGCATCTTGCTCACCATCCATAAATGAGTCTTGGTACATAGGTACAACTAGAAATATAATGATTAAAATACTTATTTCAAGAAATTGTTGTAGACATCGATTTCGATATCCACTCAAATACAAAGGAAGAAGATTATAAATTACAGGCTATATCATCTAAGAGGAGAAAAATAAAGAAAAAATATTGATTGAACAATCGTGTCTCATATTAATTCTATCTATTTTACATTATTTTAAATTGAACAACAATATATATGCGTATATATATGTATTACATTTTTAATATTGTAAATTAACCATGAAATATTTATTGATAAAGTGAACTCTTTTATATATGCACGCTTCATTTTATATATATTTGATATACATTTTATTAATAGTTGTAGAAGTGATTATGTATATTAATAAACTATTTAAAATTATAAAATTTAACATAAATAACAGTCTGCGCATTGCGGCGAAATTAGAGACTCGTATATATTATAAGCAAGTTCGAGATAGAATTCACATAATTCTATTCGTTGACTGCGAAATAGTCTGATCCACGTACGTATATAGTTAACCTAAATAGCTGTAAAAACCAACTAAGAAAATATATAAGGGGCCAATTATATACACTTGGCCTGGGAATGCACAAAAAAAAGGATCATGTACTGGCCGTCCTGATCAGTAATTGATGACAGCACATGATGAACTTAATAATTGCAGGAGTTTTTATGTACTACTCCACTACTCACATATATATGTCATGGGAAGGCTCCCGTTTGCAGATAGTGACCTGGTTTTGTTGGCCCGCCAAATGAAATAGACAAATGCTATTGACTGAAACAGAAAGAAACGGAATATTTTAACATAATAGAAGCAGTGTTTTTCAATGATTATATATGGACGTATACAGTGACAATATCAAGTTAACAACTCAAAGTTGGAAGCCTGCAGTATAGGATAATCTTTCCGTCAGATTGATCCAGTACCAGAGATTCAACTTGACGTGATTGATCCTAGATATTGTATTTAATTAATTATTAATGTATGATTTATTATGATTAAAATTTTTTTAAAATGATAACTATATATGTCATATCAGGCCTCCGTAAATCAAATATTTATTAATCCAAATAATAAATAAAATATCCTAAGATGTTCTAGATTTCTAATAATAATAAAAAGTGATATCAAGTATAAAACTTTTTATGACTAATACCCATAAATAATAAATACGGCAAAAATATACAAATTCTTTATATATAAATAATAAAGTATTATTACTGTTTCAGATAGATATTAATTCAGAACTGTCAATTTCTCTTTCCCAGTTTATCATCTTGGACTATTAATTCTTTTCCCTCTTCTTATCTTAATATTTTAACATAATAGATATAAATATTTTTTAATTTTTTTAATTTAATTATTACTTAATTATTACAACCTTTTTTAAAATTTTAAACAAAATATAAAAAATAATTCAACTTTTTTCAATTTCAAAACAAAAATTATATTAAAAAATTCTATTCTAACAAAATTTTCACTTTAATAATATTTTTATTCAACTTTTTCTCTCCTATTTCTTAAAACTTCATAAAAAATCTTAACTCAAACTATTTAGTACTACTATTCACAAATAATTTTACTACTATTCACTTATAATCTCATCTTATCGCACTATCCAAGCAAGGCCTTAAAGAAAGAGAAATGATATTTGCAGTCATAAAATACGTAAGCGTTATACACTCTTTTGAAAAAAATGAATAAATATGAGATTTATATTAAAAAAATAATTTTTAATAATAAATCATTTGTTTTTAAAGAATGCATGCACTTATACAACTTATGATTATATTTAGTATTATTCTTGATGAAGAATTTCTAATCTTTATATTCAGCAATCATGTGAGACATAAGAGCGACTCTCTCTTCCAACATCTCCATTACTCTAAAATCTAATAGAGAATGCTTTGTACACAAACATTGCTCGCCCCTAGGCCATCGGTGATTCCTAGTTGGATGTTAGGTGAAAGGATAGAGATAGTTTACTACTTAGGTAATGTAAAACAAGAGAGATAAAGACTTATGTGATTCAGCATAAAAGTTAACGTCTACGAATAGTTTGGAGACAAAATCCAATATGTTTGATGATTGTATACTTTCTCATTGTAAGAACTATGCCCTTAGAAGAAATGAACATCCCACACATGAGATTATGGCTCATTTGGGGAGTGAGATGAAATGAAATGAGAATTTTGTAAATAGTAGTAAGATAGTTTGTGAAGGTAGTGAGATAGTTTGAGTTGAGTATTTTTTAGGTTTTGAGAAAGGAGAGAGAAAAAGTTGAATAAAAAATATGATAAAGTTAAAATATTGTTAGAATATAGTTTTATAATATTTTTTTTGTTTGAAAATTTGAATAAGTTGAATTGTTTTTTATTTTTGTTTGAAAATTTGGGAAAGCTATAATAATTAACTTGAAAAAGTTGTAATGATTAGTTTAAAAATATTTGGATTTAAATTATGTCTGAGAAGGACATGTGATGAGATGAATTTTAAGATGAGATCTATTTCCAAACAAGCACTAAGGCTTTGTCTAGAGAATGAGATGAGAGGAGAAATCTGTGAATAGTAGTGAAATTATTTGAGTTAAGATGTTTTATAGATTTTAGAAAAAAAGAGAAAAAATATTAAATAAAAATATTATAAAGTTAAAATATTGTTATATATAATTTTTTAATATAATTTTTGTTTTTGTAATTTAAAAAATTTGAATTATTTTTTGTATTTTGTTTGAAAGTTTGAAAAAGTTTTAATAATTAGATAATGACGAAATGAAAAAGTTAAAAATTTGAAATTGAAAAATATTTGTATTTGAGTGATGTTTGAAAATGAAATTATGAGTAATTTTGACATAAGATGAGATGTGTTCACAAATGTGGCCTAAGACATTTGTATAATTCTATCGAATAGTTTAGTCAGGCAAATGGTTCATGAACAAAGACCTAGGCAAAAGCGATGACAGGAAAGCGAATGATCAGAAAAAGATTAGTGGATAACAAATGGGAGTATGCAAAAGTTTGGGCAAGGAAAGGTAAGTAAAGGACTCGTGAGATAAGAGAAATGATATTTGCAATCGTAGAGTGTGCAAACGTCGCGTAATCTCTTTAAAAAAAAGTGAGTAAATATGGACACAAAAAAAAAAATTAATAGTGAACCCCACTCTTCTTCAAAGCAACTTTATGATGCTTGCGTATTTTACGATTATATGTAGAATTACTCGACACATAAACATCAGACAAGTAATGTTAAGGACGTGTTTCACTGCTACACACTCTTGATTTCCTGCAACCAAAGCTTAAGATGGCTTTGGGGGTTTGATCGGGCGCTTCCGATGCCTAAATTAGTAACGATAGCAATCCTCTTAGAGCAAATTTATTCAAGAGTTTCATTAGCGTACTTGGATTATATAAATAGAGCTTTTGACTGCATAGGATCACCCAGATTAATTACTTCGCCCATTATTTGAAATTTGAATCTCGGAACATTCGGGCTATTTACTCACTTTGAATTAGTGAATATTCCAATTGTCCCAGGATAGGCGGGCATTCTTATCCTTAACAAACTGGCATGAACCCTATCGGGTCAGAGAGGCTTGAGCCTTGAGTGGAGTAATTTGTCGAGCCACCATGACCCAGGCCCATGGTGGCACCCTACGATCCCTTATGGTGGTATTAAAGCCCTTCCAACTACCTCGTGAAGTCTCATCACACATTGTGTGATGAGACTTTTGTACAAGATGCAATTGGGCCCTTTCAGTAGAATTAATTGGCACCCCTCCAATTACCCCATGAAGCCTCATCATATGTTGTGTGATGGGGCTTTTAAACCACAAGGTGTTGGTTCTTTTGAATTGGGCCAAAGCCCTCCAGTTACCACACATGTCCTCACCATGCGCGATGCGGTGAGACTCATTCTTAGGGCAACGTTTGGGGTTCTGCTTTGTTATTCCTCCAGGATGTCTGTCAGAGTCGCTTCATCATCACTTCGATATGCATTCCCCATTTTCAACCACTATAGGTGTTTATTGTTCCCTGCCACTTTATATTTCGCCCCTCACTTCCTATCTTCTTGCACAAGCTTTGTTTTTCCTTCCTTCTCTTGCTTCGCTTCCAAAACCCATCGTGCGTTCTGCACTGCAAACCCTCTCATCCTTCTTCTTGCATTGCTTTCCTTTGTTTTCTGGGTACCCATGGCTACTGGCAGAGACAAAGGTGCGAGCCCCTCTTGTGGTTGTGGTTCTTCACGACCTCGCGATTCCTTTGTCCATCATGAAGACGCTACGGCAAACCCTAGCGTCAAAGGAGATGCTTCCCGTTCCATCTTTGAAGGTCATCACTGGGTTTCCACCCTTTCACATCAAGAACTGGATGCTGTGAGGGACCACTTTAATATCCTGATTCGGTAGGGCTATCGATGCCCGGTCAGAGGTATGGCAGTTTCTGTTGTCCTCTATTTAGTTATGTTTTAAATGGGACTTCGCCTGGCCTTCACACGGCCTGTTCGTGATGTCTTAGGCCTTGCGTTGGCCCAATTGGTACCTAACGCTTGGCATATTTTAATGGCTTGCTACGTTCTGTGGCGACGGGTCTTGTAGCCCACTGGTGATGACTATCTTGACCTTCCTTTCTCTTCTTGGGTTTAGGCATTTGGATGGGAACCTTTGTAGGTGTAGGTCCCGCGGCAAACTGGTGCAGCTAGAGCATAAGTATTCCCATGCCAAGGATTGGACGAAGAAATTTTCTTTGTCTTGGGTAGGGGTAGGAATTTCTAGTGGATGAAGCCTCACATCGAGAATTCCCTATCAGGGCGTCTTGGTCACCCGTTCTTGACAAGCATGACCTTGAGATTCTGTTATCTCCCAGAAAGGATGCTCACATATGCTTGGTTAATCTTGGACGATGGCTAACATCAAGTCCACTTGGTCTAACACCTTCTTAAAGCCCACCAACATCGATAGGCGCCAACAAAAAAACTTAACAAGGGGACCACTCCTAGAGGCAGGGGTAAAAAGAAGAGAGCTCGCCTTGGGGACAAGTCCTCGGACACATCCAACTCTTCCAGGGGTGTTCCTTTTCCCCCTCCGACGAGTGGAGGAGAGGGGTTGAGAAACCCTCCAATGCCCCGGACCAGTTGGTTAGATGACATCATGGACCAGGCAAATGTCGAACTGTATTTCATACTGGAGGTTGAGGAAGCCATGAGGCCAGAGGCTCCCTCTGGAAAGGAGGCCCTAGCTTCTAGGCAAGCAATTAATCTCGAAGGTTCACCACATCTGGAGGGGATGATTTTGTCTCTGTTTTGAACCCATACTTCCTTAATGCACCTCCCACGAGGGAACTTCCTTCCTTACTAGACAGTTTTGGCGACTCGTTTCACCTTGAAGATGTTGGTGAGCCACCTTCTGCTGCCTCGACGGCCTCGTGTAAGGATACTCATGTGTTGCCCTTTATCTTCCTGAAACTATCATTCGCTAGCGAGAGCAAGGTGTCGATTCTTTTCTCGCCCTTCAATGCTTCCCTGAGGAGGGGTTGAGGAACCTTCTCCAACCTTTTGCGTTGATGATCTTCAAACTGGCCGTCCAAGCGGGTCTCCATTCCGGGAGGAAGTCGTCGTTCCTCAATTCAACCAAATAGCCGGGACATCAACTCAAGCGGCTAGTGGTCCCTCGCCTCAAACTATTAGGAAGCCGTTCACCCCGGAGGGTGCTGCTAGGGTTTCCTTCCAGATTATGAGTGCTCGCCATGGTGCTTCCTCTTCTCACCCTAGTGACTCCTCTCAGGCCTCTAAGTCGCGCCGCAGTGAAGCTTTCCATTCCATTGTCCTCAACCTCCGTAGCATCCTTTAGCCCGTGAGGTTCACTTTTCTTTTACTCTAACTTTCAATTAGGCTGTTACCTTCTTATCCTGACTAGGTTTTTTGTAGGGAGTTGACAAGTTGGCTGCTACACTGGTGGAAGACCGTATGGGACTCGAGGAGGAAAACAACTCCATGCGCGTGTTCATTGGCAAAGCCCACGGGGCTGTTGTTTCTGCCTGGCCGGAGAAAGAAGAGTTGGCTGGGGAGCCTTCCCAAGTTGAAGCCACCTTTAGGGACCAAATTGCCTCTCTCCAATCTTAGTTGGCGAGCGAGCTGGAGGAAACTGCACTGCATAAGGCTAAAGCATTTGATAGGGAGGTTGAACAAGATAATCTGGTTGCCTGCTTGAGTGAAGTGGAAAAAGATGTGGAGGGATTGCGGAAGGTGAAAATTAACTGACTGCCTCGGAGGAAGAACGTCGGGAGTCTAATACTTAGCTAAGCATAGCTCAGGTCGAGAAGGATAAGGTAGAGTAGGATTTGGCCGCAGCTAAGAGTGCTCTCAAGGAACACGATCACCATTATTTGGCATTAAATTAAAGCTTGGAGACCTGCAAGAAAAATTTGGTTGCTTCCGAATCGAAAGTATCCGAGCTGAATGGGGAGCTGGGCCACTAGAAAGAAAAGATTAATCACCTCCTCCTTAAATTAACTCTGCCAGTTTGAGAATAAAATAATTTTTCGTAAAAATCGTTTTGATTTTTATGTTTAAATAATAATTCAATGAAATTTTGAAATAGCATATATATAAATATATATTTTTTAATTCTAAGAAGTTTATGGTCTGAAAATGAAACGTCACTACAAAAAAAAACTAATTTTTACCCGCGTTCGATAAGCTCTGGCACCTATCCAAAAAAACGCCGTTAAATGTTTAGCAACGGTTTTTTACCGGCGTAACCATCTGCCGTTATTGGGTTGTCGCTATTTTTCAATACCGGCATTTTGTCAAATCCCGGTACTTCAAAATCTCATTAGCGGCGTTTGTTTACAATTTAGCAGCATTTCTTAAAACGCCGCAAGCTTTTCTAATTTAATGGCATTTATCAAAACACCACCATTAATTCGTTGTCATCTCATTGCATATAATAGCGGCGTTATAATAAACGTCGTTACTAATAAACGTTGCCGGCGCATTGTATAAATTGACAGTATTTTTTTAAACGCTGCTAATAGTACATTGGCCACATATTAAATACATTAACGGCGTTTATCTAAACGCCGCGACTAATACAATTAGCGGCATTACAATAAACGTAGCTGCTAATATGGTGTCGGCATATCATATAAATTGGTGGCATTTATTTAGACACTACCAATATTACGTTGGCGATACATTGAATATATTAACGGCATTTATCTAAATGCCACCAATAATTAAAATAACGGCATCTTTTGTTGTTCATTTCTTTATCTCTTTTAATTATTTTTTTTTTAGAGTTCTTTTACGGACGAGCTTCCCCACCTGCCAGCGATTTCCCGCCCAGCTTTTTTTTCCTCTTTGGATGAATCATCATTTCAAAAATGCTTATATTTGTAAATTCGAACTATTCAGTTTTAAATGAACTCGTTTTTAAGCTGGCCTTAGTTTTGTGATGGACTTAATTTGTCTTAAGTCTAAAAAATTTATATTTGTGTAGATAATATTTTAATAATATTGTTAATTAAAGGAAGTAAACCTATTTTAATAGAGGAGTTTTTCAAGAGTGATTTTTATGGAAATTTATAGTAGCCAAAGTATTCTATTATTATGCAATTTTAGAATATTCTTTGTTTCATAGTTATGTGGATATTGAGGAATTTAGAAAGTGATGGTATTCTGTGTTTCATAGCTACTCCAATCTCTTTTACTTATAATCACAATAATCAATTTTGGGACCAGTTTACGACTATATATGATTACATCACCAATATAAGGATTGAACTTCAAAATAGAATAATAATAGAGAGTTAGAATGTCGTAATCATCATGTATCATATTCAAGTTGATGGCAGACTAGGGATTATGATCAACGTACACCTCATGGTCTAATTCTTGATCTTTTGCATGCATGAATGGTTATAATATAAAGTGTCGAACAACAACGACATTAGTTTTGGGCTTATCTTTAGAGTAGTGGTAGGACCATCCTCGAATATATATATATATATACAAGAAAAAGCTATGCACATGGTAGGGCACTTATTCATTGGTTGATATGGGTTGGATCATTATTATTGAGAGAGAGATATATGTTGTATTTGCTGATAAGAAACCAAACTCATGTTGTTCTGTAAGTTGGCAGAGATTATGTTGTTGTTGTGAATTTTTCTACTTTAATGTAAATCATTGCACGTGAATGCTAATTTGTACATTAATAGACCATATGGCATCTTCCATTACTATTCGAGACAAATTTAGATTTTATTTATATCAATTATAATATATCATCATGAGATAAAATAAAAATATCAATTATTTGAGACAAATTTATATTTTACATAATATTTATGATATTCTTGCATTCTCATTCAATATTTTTTTCCATAATACGTTTTAAGTTATTGATGATCTTGCATTCTCATTCAGTTCTATTCTCATATTTCAAATATAGTTCAGCTATGGACAAAAGTTAAATAAAAAAATCTCGACATACAAAAGAGTATTTCGATGGTGTCAAGGAGTTTTTGAAGTTTGTATGTGAGAATTGTCCTACAGATTCGCCGATTTGTTGCCCATGTAAAAAATATGGATTACGTATGATGTTCATGCCCAACATAATATATGATCATTTGATTAGCTATGAACTTTTTCAAGATTACACCATTTGGCATGCTCACGGGGAGAGAAAAGGGGAGGCATCTTACCATGCTACTTATGCCCAAAACAATAATGAGCAAAAAAATGAAGGCTCAATTGGGATGACAACCATGTTACATGACATTTTCCCTATGTTTGATCCTGAAATAGTTGAAGGAACTGGACCTAAAATAGGTGTGGAAGCTGGAGAATCAGTTGGAGTGCAATATGAAAATCAACAAGGTTTTAGCGAGAGAGTTAATAAATTTTACAATATGTTGAAAGATGCTGATGAGCCATTATATGTAGGGTGTACAAAACATACTAAGTTTCGTGCTATCGTACGTCTCTGGAATATGAAGTGTTTGGATGGATTGAGTAATAGTATATTTACAGAACTACTTGAATTTGTGAATGAGTTTCTCCCACCAGGAGCATCATTGCCTAAAAATACATACGACTCAAAGAAGTACATGAGTGAGTTAAGGCTTGGATATGAGAAGATCTTAGTATACCCCAATGGTTGTATGTTATTTTGGAAGGACAATGAGAATTTGAAAACATGCATGGTATGCAGAATGTCAAAGTGGAAGTAAAAAAAGTTTATGGATGAAAGGTCTAAAAAAGGTAAAATAAGTTTAGTGAAAATATTATGGTGGTTTCTGTTAAAGCCAAGGTTGCAAAGACTTTTTATGTCATCAAAGACTTCTTCACAAATGAAATGGCATGCTATAGGCCGCACAAATGATGGGGTACTAAGGCATCCAGCATAAGGTTTGGCTTGGAAGATGTTTGATTCACAACATGATGAGTTTGCTTCTGACCCCTCAATGTTAGGCTTGGTTTATCTGCAGATGGCTTTAATCCTTTTGGGTAACATGAGCATTTCCTATAGTACATGGCCGGTTATGTTGGTACCTTACAATTTACCTCCTTGGATGTGCATAAAACGTTCAACTTTCATGCTATCATTGATTATACCAGGACAATCATCACCTTCAATGAATTTAGATGTATACTTATAGCCTTTAATATTAGAATTAAAAAAATTATAGGAGGTTGGTGCACCAACCTATGATATTTACTCTAGAAAAATATTTACAATGCGCGCAGCTTTAATGTGGACGATAAATGATTTTCCTACATATGGTGATTTGTCTAGATTGAGTACGAAATGTCATTTAGCATGTCCTTATTATATAGGTAATACACGATCTAGATGGCTGAAACATAGAAGTTTTTTTTCTATATGGGGCATAGACGATTCTTGCCAAGAAATTATAGGTAGAGAATGATTGCAAGAACATTTAATGGTATAGCAGAAATTGATTCTCCACCTACCATGCCAATACCTGATAAAATTTTGAAACAATTAGATGGTCATGAAGGATGCAATGATAGAACAAATCGTAAAAGAAATAGAGTTGTGAGGTCCACTAATAACACTCATGGAAGAAACGTAGTATTTTCTTTAGTTTGCTTTATTGGAAAGATAATTTATTGCATCATAATCTTGATGTGATGCACATTAAAAAAATATGGTAGATAATATTGTTGGCACACTGTTAAGTATTGATACGAAATCAAAAGATGGTATACAGGTACACCTTGACTTATAAGAGATAGGTCTGAGACCACAACTTCATATGGTTATCACAGCTGCAAACATGACATATTTGCCTCCAACTATTTTCACAATAAGTAACAAAGAGAAAGAAGGCATGTTGAAGGTTATAAAAAATGTAAAAGTACTAGATGATTATTCTTCAAATGTTTTACATTGTGTCAAGCTTCAAGGAGGACGAGTTTGGGTTCAGTCTTGTAAATTTTTATCATCGTACACACTAGTAATCAGATAACTGATGATCCTTTTGTTTTATCTTCCAAAGTATTCAAGTATATTATGTGGCAAATGAAAGATGTCCTACTTGGGTTATCGTCGTTAAGACAAAACCGAGAGATGTGTATAACACTGGTGAAGAGGAAGTGATTGACGACAATGAGGATGAATATTTAGTCAACGAACATTGTAACACTTCCAACGATAAAGCTATTGAACCTGCTATTGAGGATGTTATGTGGATGCGAAATGACATAGATGGAATGACAATCGAAACTCCTCAATAGTGTTGAGTAAGAAATATATATTTTGACTTTTTAACATGATATCTCTATTGACTTGCATATATGTAAACTTGTTTTTGTATAGGTGCAATGGGTCCAAAAAAGAAAGTAAAGACTATCAGACCACACTTGTGAAGACAATCTACTTCAATATCAGATGTCTATAGTGAGACGCAATCATACCCATCCCTTGATAGGGTGCCCATCCACCCCCTTCCGTTGATTGGATGGTGGAGTCATCACCTTCTGTAGATTGTCCTTCCCAGCCATCATTATCTTCTCAGAAAGAGACCCAACCGTCTACATTGATACAAATGGGAGGTTAACTATCCACAAATATAGAGATCATCAAAGAGACCCAGCCATGCACATCTGTACCAATAGAAACACATTCGGAAGCAAAAAATATTGACTTGTATTTCAACATTGGAGATCGTTTTGTTGTCATTGTTGGGTATGTTTTTATTTTTCTTATTTCTTATTTATTTCACTATGAATGTACATTTGCAAAATAGTAATAATGTCACTAAATCCATTTTTGCAGATAGTAATGGAGGTAGAGTAAAGAGATCATTGCACTTTATTCATGACATTTGGCATCTTCCTAAAGGGGAGCGAATTGATATAGAGCTCAATAATCTTGGTCAACCCATCAAAAGCAAGACTCAAATGTTGTAAGGTTTGGTAGTCTAATAGCGAGAACTAATATGTTGGTTCCAATAGTTTACAAGGATTGGAGGTCGGTGCCTAAAACTATAAAGAAGGAAGCGTGGGGTCTTATAATGGTATAGAACTTGTATTGAACCATTATTATTAATTAAGTAGGTATATTTTGAAAATTTTGTTAGAATGCAAGACATATACTTGTGTAAATTTATTTTGATTGTAGGGCAAGTTTAAAGTCCTCGATAACAAATTGGATGCATTCAATGGATACTGAATGACCTAAGGAAGAAATGGAAAGACTACAAGCGTGAATTGAAAAAAAAGTTATTTCATGAAAAATACACCTCTGCAGCACAAGTTATGGCAAGAGAAACTCTCAATATGGTGGACTTATTGCAACTAGCAGAGTTGGCTAATTTTTGGTTCAATCCAGAATATATGGTAACAACATGCGTATTTCTCTTATAAATTTAGAAAGTCAACCAACTAATTATTTTAATCATAATTCTCATAATCTTTGTGATGTTGTAGTAAAAATGTAATAAAAATAATGAGAGTCGTAAGAAGCAGGTGATTGTTCACAATAGAGGATCAAAAAGTTATGCAAGATATGCCCATGATGCGGTATTTATGTAATTAGTATTTATTTACTGTTGAATATATGTCAGTTCTTTGTTTTCGATATATGTATTCAATCTAGAATATTGGATGCAGAATAAATCAACTAAGACGTTGCCAAGTAGAGTCCAGTTTTTTGTCACAACCCATAAGAGAAAGGATGTCACTCACTACAATGATGAGACAAGGAAGAAAACGGTATGTTTATTTTCAAATTTATTATTTTTTAATTTTAATGGATTTCAAAGATGAAGAATGTGTATTTTTTATTATCTATTACAGACTGAGATGGAGAAACTTTTAACACAAGACACAAGTTCCATAGAAATGGGATTTGGAAGAACCACGGCTTGGGCATCAGATGATGTTTATTCTAAAATTATAGGCTCAGAACGGCCTAGACGTGTGCGTGGTTTGGGGTTTGGCCCAACCCCTACAAGGCAAATATGTCAACATTTACTACCAACTTCTAAGCAAGAAGATGGTATATTCAAGGAAGAGCTTGATAAAATATGAAACGAATTAACTGAATTCCGAAATTTAGTAAACATATTTGTGCATGCACAAGTGAGCATCCCACATATGTTTAGTTGATATCAATCAACCTTATTTTGGAATTTTTGGACCCTCATTTGAATTTATATTCAGGCTTTAAGAAAAAATCAAATAGAGAATGAAGAGAAAGATGAAGAAGAGGGGAATGATGAAGAGGAAGAGAACGACGAGGACGGGGATTGAGGAGATTATAAGTGAAGAATCTCAAATTATATTAATATTTTAGTTTATTGATATTTGCAACTTTCCTTAATTGAGATAACATTTAGGGTTAAAATTTTCAATTGGAAATTTGGGATAGCTATATATTAGTATTAGTTATAGTAAAAAAAATGGATATGCAATAAAAAGAAAAAAAATTAGTCCAAAAGTCTAAATTAGAAGTCCAAAAGTCCAAAAAATTATAAGTCCAACTTCCTAAAGTCTAAATTACAAGTCCAAAAGTCTAAAGAATTACAAGTCTAAATTACAGTAGATTGTCCCTATATTTCTCGTGAACGTTGAACCTCTGCTGTTAACTGCTGATGATGGCTTTGTATTTGTTCTTTCACTCATTCCAGCTCCGCTATTCATGGTTGCAGGTTTTGAGCGTATCAGTCCACACATTTTTTCAACTTTTTATTTTCTTGTTTTAATATTTTATTTTTTCTACGTTTATTAGCAACCCTTTGTTGCAACTCAGAAATTTACTTTTAAGTTGATCAGCCTCACTCACCCGTGACAGTAACCTCCAGGACATGGTTGTAATAGAGGCAACATATTAAGCACCAAGCATTCTTGATCCTGAAACAACCTCAGCATCGCTTTTACTAGAAAAATGAATCTTTGCTCCTATCGTGGCACTCATGGCATCAAGACAGAAGATTAAGGGTTGATGCGTAAATGGTTCATGATTCAAATCAGGAATATTACTGGAAAAATGTTGCTCAGCCATTTAAAAGATTGTGAGAAATTGAGAGAATTGTGAGGTTCTGCGAAAGCTGATCCAGGTGGCACCTAGGGTGAAGCTCGAGGCTCTAAAGGATTTGTCGAGACCCGGGGGAAGGCTCTAGGTTTTACGGCTCCGGATTGTGTGGAATCGGTCGGGACCTAGGCACCTCCAGATTGTGCAGAATTTGACGAGTTCCCGGTTTTATGGGCTCTAGGTTTTATGGCTTTCTTTTTCTCCTCACTCTAGTTACTTTAACCCTCCCTTGATCGAAACGGACCATCAAGATAACTGGTTTGGGTTCTCCTTGTGGAGCTTGCAAATTCCTAAGAAGGAAATGTATTAGGGGATATATTTTTGCTCCTTATTTCTGCCATGAACAGGGAGCTACCCATTTCTCTGCCATTCATAAGGTTTTCGGTGCAAGTAATGTATCGAAACTCATTGCTTACCTCCCAATGAGTGATTGTTGTGAAGTGGCTGTCACAATCTTGTATAAAGCGCATGCTAGGCTTCAAGATCCTATTTATGGTATTGTTTCACATATTTTTACTCTTCAGTAGCAAGTTTTCACCATTTGACTTTCTCTTTTTATATATAATGATTGAAACCCTAATGAAAGTGCTGCAGATTGTAAATCTACAAACTCAACTAGCATTTCTGAATGAATTACAAGTAGCATAAAACAACTTTCTCAATAGTTCTGTCAATGCAAATCCTAATGAAAAGTGTTACGGAAGACTTTCTCACCTACAAGATGTCCAAAGTTGGTTTCAGTCAGAAATTACCAATTATTTGATGCCACAATTCAGTACAAATAATAGCTCCAATAATGCCTCAATAATTCCATACAACGAAAATGTGTTCATGGAGAACTCTTTTGGGAACTACGGAAGTACCTCAAATGCGTTCAATCCTGAGGAAAATGTTTCAAATGTGTTCAACCTTGAGGAAAATACTTCAAATGCATTTGGCTATATGTAGCAATATTCCTGAAGAGAGTATGGGCTATATGTTAGGGGATGTGTTTTTGCAAATTTGTTAGTTTGATATATACTACTTTCCCTTCAAAAACCTAATTCTCTCATTTTGTGGCAAGAACTTAAATATTTTTTTCTTCGTATGATTTAAATAAGTTTTTTAATTCTTTTTAATTACTGACGTAAAATTAATCAATTCTTGACCTTTTTTTAAATGCCGCCAAAGCTATATATTATTACCGGCATAACAATATAAACGCAAGAAAATTGACTACTTTACCGGCGTAAAATTGATAAATTGTAGGCCTTTTTTTAAACAAAATAAACATCGAAAAACTCAATAATTTACAGGCATAAAATTGAACAAGTGCCGGCGTTTTCTTAAACGCTAAAAAAGCTACATACTATTTCCGACGTAACAATATAAACGCTGGAAATTAACTCAATCATTTGCTGGCGTAAACTTGATTAACTGTCGGCATTTTTATAAACGTCGCAAAAGCTATATATTATTATCGGCGTCATAATATAAACGCCGAAAAATGACTCATTTACCGGCGTATAATAGATATATTTTCGGCATTTGTTAAAACGCCGCCAAAGCTATATATTATTACTGATGCCTGTTGTCGTCCAACGACAATTCAGGAGACGTCACTCAATATATTCCACTCTCGAGTGACCAGAGGAGCTCCACTGAGATAATGTCCCATCTCGGCTTGGGGTCGTGATACATACGCACCAAAAAACCATTTCTCACAAGAAAATCCTGTTTTCAAATATACACATGAACATGTATGCAATTATGCCAAAACTCAGTTTTCATTTACAAATATGAACATGCATGCAATTATGCAATGTACAAGACACGACACAAATATCCAACAGCCAACAAATCCCCGCATAATCCAGTCATACAATAACTTCATCCTCCAATCTAACCAACCCCCTTACTCCTCAGACTCAATGTCCGGCACCACCAACAAGACTGTAGAAGATTTGTTAGTGTAAAAATATATTTAAATCTCAAGAAATTCTCTGAAAAATTACTTACTAAGATGAAAGGCAACTCTGGAAGAACAAGGGTGACGCCAAAACTAGCGGAGCAGCGGCGGGCGGTGGTTTCCAAGCAACGACCATAGGTCTCAAAGTGGGAATTTCGAAGGGGGAGCTAAGGGAGCTTGGGCTGACCATGGAGGGGCTCATGGAGGTCAATGGAGTTGATGGTGGTGGCTAGTGGCCGTGGGTGACGGCACACGGAAGAGATGGGCCAACTTTGAAGAAAAGTGGCCATGGGAGAGTGAGAGAGAGTGTGGTGGCTATGGGTCACGGTGGGGCATGAGATTGGATAGGGGAGGTCACCGGTGGGTGGGGAAGCTGTTGGTGCTAGTAACTAGCTAAAACAAAATAATAATAAAAATCCAACAATAAACTAATTTAAAACAAAGAGCATTTTAAATAATGAATAATAATTAATAACAATAAAACACATTTAATTAAATTTCACAGTTAAAAGTCATAAAATAATACCACATAAATCATATAAAATTTAAAACAAGAAAGCCCATAATCTTAAGAAATGCAATAATTAATTAGTCAAACTACACGCAAATACGAGGTATCACAAACAAGCTCATCAGAAGCTATTAGCAATCAACCTCAATGCTAGACACCTCCTTCACAGAATACCATTAACCTCAATTGGGATGCTACAATCGACAAAGCTTAATGCAAGATTAGAATTTGGGTTATTGCTAGACATGATTTGGAAGGAAGAATCATAGCCACTATGAGAATGAATAGGAGTATATTTCCTGATCCATTACTTTGGTGCTCTCTAAGCAACAATCTTTGAGAACTGATCAGTTGGGGCTAACAAACATTATACTCGAGGATGAGTTATCTCTTCAAGCTATTCAAGCCATAACTAAAGCTAGAGAGTCTTGAACTAGTGCTGAGATGCTTGTAAGTGACATTAGAAGTAATTAAACTGTAAAGCTTTTGATGTGAGAAGTAAATAATAACCTTAGATCGATATTGGAGAGAAGGAAAAAAATATATGTTGACGCACAGGAAAGGACAATAAAATGATAGAAATATCCCTTTCAGAAACAAACCACACCAACCCTAGCTATCTGGTCAACTCAACTGTACGTACTTGCTACGAACGAGCAGAAGAAAACTGAGAAAAAGAAAAAGAAAATTCATGACCTAGCTTGTAGAATACATCGATATTCAAACAAAAATTAAGTTTGGCAGAGAAAAATAGATACTTTTCAACAACTGAATTGGACCTTCAGATCCCGAAGAGGCCGTTGAGTAGAAAATGATGACAAGCTGCATGTGATGGAGATACGTACGTACGCAAAGATTTTTACGTGATGATGCACATGATGACACATATCATAATTTATTTATCACGAAAATGACATAATATTTGAATCATTTTAATAAAAAATAATTATATTTTTAATAAATAATTGATTACAAATAAATATTTTTTATAGAATACTGCTACTCAATCTCGCTTCCTCAAACTTGCCACTAGCGTAATTGCATTTTATTTCTTTTTAAAAAGAATATTTTTTAAACAATATATTTAAACATTTTTTAAAAATAAAAAAAAAACATACCACTTACCTTATAGCCAATTCATTAATCATTAAGAAAAAATAAAAAAGAAAATAAAATACTAGAGCGGTGACTTTGAGGAGGCAAACTAATGAGGCCAAATATCATTTTTTTTTAATGATCCATATTTTAAATGTAGGACAAACTATACTTGTAGGAGTATAATTATTTTACAAAATACTAATTATTTAAAATGAAGTTGTAACAAAATTGTAAAAGAGTTTATCCATACCATTACTCAAAAGCTATATGATATGGCCGGCTACGTACGTACGTTGGTCGGAATTGCATTGTCGTCGGAGCTAGCGCCCATTGATGGCTGCAACTCAAGAGTTACAAATATATAACCTTCTTTGCATTAAATTAATTTCTAGCTGCAACCATGCAAAGTTGTTGGGATCGATGCCAGATGATTTAGCCGAATTAGTGCCTCACATAGGAAGAAAAGACCCCAGCGTAGCCAAAGACAACTTGCCGGCCAGCAGACATAGATATCAATACCATAAATATTAATTTCGCCGATGCCGGCAAGTCATCCTTGGCTGCTCCGAGCTCTCTACTTCTTCGTGCAAGGCACTTTCGACGAACTGATGCAGTATTAATGCTTTAGGCAAGCAATGGGATGTATATCATGTATATAGCAAGAACGCCTAAGTTGACAAGTGAAGTGTGCTGATGTGGCATTTAGTTTGAAAAATGTTCTCGCTCTACTGCTCTGTATCATCCATCTTAATTTGTGTATTGAAAGCATGCTTGGGAACAAGAGACTCATCATACTCTTCATTCTTATATCCATTTTCAACAATAGGCTCACGTCGCCTCCTATTTCTCCTACCTTGTAGATTTCTAATTGCTGCTTTTTGATGATCCATCCTATCCCTTACTTCACCCAACACAAAGTTCAACCGCTCAAAACTGTTGTTGCATAGCTTGCAACACAAATGATGAGTTATCTCCCATCTCCTTTGGTGATGAGTCACTCCTATGAGACATCGTAATGTGTTGCACAAAAAGAATGTTAGTGGAAAACCTCACACACTCCCTTACGTGTTTACACTACGAAAAAGGGCACTCCACTCGTGTTTTACTCTTAATTGGCTTTTTTTCGATAATAGTCTCACACTCTCTTGCCTTTTACCTCAAGATTTTTCCCACTCAAGTTCTTTAAAAACTAATTGAACGCAATTAAGACAATGCAACCATGTTTTATCCCAACTAGCAATTAGGTCCAAGAAACAAGAACAAGAGAAACATGGAAGGAATAAAAATAACATGAGAATCAAGGAAATTATACAAATGAAAGAGTAACTATACGACAAAATACCAACTATAAGAATATATGCAGCCCCTTTGATGATAAGGCTTAAGAAAAAATTTCGGATTTTCTACTCTCGGTTTTTTTTTTTTTTCTGGACAATTTTTTTTTCTTTTCTTTTCCTTTCCTTTGTTTTCACCAACTGATTTGATCACAATCGAAAGAATAAGCAATTTGAAACCCTAATCAAAGAACAAGGCAACCCTAATCAAACAAAAAGGAAACCCAAGAAAACAAAGAGAAATTCGCAGCCCTAGGATGATGGAAATTTCTGCACTTTTTTTTTTTAACCCTAGAACAATGAAGCCCTAGAATTAAATATGCAAGAAATAAAAGATAGAATCATACCTGATTGGAAACCAAGCTCTGAATACCAAATGATATGAGCTCGTGGGAATGGATCTCTTGAACCCACAATCAAATTGAAAACTCATCCAATAAAGCCAAAATCAAGTCAATGGATGGAGAATCTAGACCCGATGAGAACTCATTTCAAAAACCTAGATTATATTAAAATCTAGACCCGTTGAAGAACCCGGATTATAAGGAGGAATGCCACAAAGGTTATGATTTGCCTTTGATAAGTTCAAAAATTCAATCAAGAACAAGAGGAGTAAACTCAACTCACAATTAAAATTCAATATTGTCTAACCCTTCAAATGAGGCTACAAAGAGTATTGAAACCCAAACCTAATTGAAACCCTACCCAAAATAAAGCCCCATCTTCCAAAAATGCCCCTAAGTAAATAGTGCCGCGATTGCTACAGTAACTCAGCTCTTGAAACCCTAGTTCCTAAAAAGTAACTTTTCAAATAAGCCCTTGGCCATAATACAAGGCCTTCCCAAAACCCTAGTTCATAATAAATAAGAAATATATGGGCCAAGCATCCTCAAGCCCACTTATTCTAAACTAATAAAATAAATCCTTTAATCAAGTTGAAAGCCTCCAATAACAATAGGCCCTATCTCTAAGTCATGTCTTCCACAGCTTGAATCAAGTAGATCAAAACTGGTTCTCCTTCTTTCAAGCCTATCTTGAGTGTTGGGCTCTTGCTAGCTTCATCCCAAGTAGATTGCACCAATCCTTGCATTGCTTCCTTGATCTTCTTAGCTCTTGATCTTGTAATTGGCCCATCTGGAACTTGCAAATGATCTTTAAAACTAAGCCCACCTTGGTTCCCATCATTATTTATAACCTTTGTTTATGTGAAATGCACGTATACGGAACGAAGACAATTATGGGAGGAGTTAGAGAATCGTCGGCTGCATAATAGGCCTTGGATTGTGATCGATGGTTTCAATGCTATTCGCATAGATTCTGAAAGAATTGGTGGTCATCCTCGGCCATTAATTTCTATGTCAAAGTTTAATGAATGTTTAGATAAGTGCTACTTGTTTGAACTTCACAGTAATGGGCGCACTATGTCTTGGTGTAATGGTCATCTGGGAATTAATAGAAGTTGGGCGAAGTTGGATCGACTGGTCAGTAATAACGTTTTCTCTAATCATTTTGATTCGGCCCAGTCTTTCTATTTGAAGCGTAAAAACTCTGATCATTGCCCTATGGTGGTTCACTTGGATAGGCCTTTTTCACTCTATGGCCCGCTCCCCTTCCATTTTCAAAATATGTGGTGCCTTCATGAGACTTTTTTAGATTGTGTAAAGGGAGCTTGGGGAGGGCATGCCCCTGGTTCTGGTTTGCTAAATTTGGCTACTAAACTCAAGCGTACTAAAGTTGCCTTACGAGGTTGGACCAAACATGTTCTTGGCAGGGTTGATGTGACTATTAAACTCTTGAAGAGAGACAAGAATTGTTAGAAAATCAGTTGCAATTGGGGTTCTCTGAGAATGTGGAAACCGATTACCTTGTGACTACATTGGAACTGGCTACCTGGGAAAAAAGAGAGTCGATCTGGCTGGGACAAATTGCTAAAAAGAAATGGTTGATGGAAGGGGACTAGAACTCAAAATTTTTTCACTCTGTGCTTAATCAAAGGCATAAAAAGGCTCATATCTCTCGCATGGTGTTATCGGATGGCACGATATTAGATACTGCTAAGTCTATCCACTTGGGCGCTGCTAAGTATTTTCGGGACTTGCTTTC
>QEOT01006197.1:1434-36972 GCA_003123785.1 Pterocarya stenoptera
AAAAAAAAAAAAAAAAGGAGAAAAGATTTTGCACTGTTAGGTACTCATTCGTCTTTCGTACCCAGCTTTAGGTGCGAGTAGCACCACTCATGTATCATTAATCATTTTTTTATTTTTTGGAAAATACTAATTGGCCCGAGGATTATTGTGACCGATGGATTTTACGGATTGACGTGGCACGCAAAAAATAAAGAGAAAAACACATTTTGAAAATTGACCTATGAAATTCTAACTCCCCTCTCGCCTCCCTCCCTCCCTCCCTCTCCCTTTTGAATCAATTGGTGACTAGGATTTCTCTTTTTTAATGTATATCAGAACATTTGGGATCTAGAAAGTGATGTAAAATAGTGAACCACCGTGACAAAAATATCACGTATAAAGCAAATTATATGATAGAGAAATATTAATATAGCTATAAAATGGCTAAAACGATGTAAAAGGCCTAATAAATAAGATCATCGATCCAGTACTCTACTCAGCATCCTCGATCCTCAATTATTTCCACGTGAAAATAGCTGCTGCTTGCTGCCAGTAAAGTGGAAAATATGATGGACTGCTACTACTTCTAGCTGGAACGATGATGACGACGAACATGAATTATGAAGAATTTCTTGCAAAGCCGCCAGCTTAATTTTTTTCCTCAGACTGCATGCAGTCAGTCTTCGCGTGGTCTGTAGAACCCTCTTTTATGGTGCAGTACTGTCAGTCCAAAAGTAAAGTGTAGAATTATGAACAACAAATAATAGAAATGGAATTTGACAATACATAAGTTAGTGATGTATAAAGGAAATTAAGTAAATTGATTTGTATACCAATGATCCCGATTTATAGGTCAACATGCATCGGTTAGCAAATGGCACAACCATTAATAACCCAATAGTTGGCAAAAGGTTATATCTTTTGACACTTCACTAGACATACATAACCTTTTAACTAAAAGATTGTCTCTTTTAATACTTCCTTAACAATTACCCCTCATAAGAATCATCACTATATAGAGGGTGTCATTTCAATGAATACACCGTTTGGTGATTACATCCCTTAAAATTACAAAAAGCAGATCGGAGAAAAAAAAAACTAACGAAGGAAAAGTCACGTAAATATTAATTCTGATCTGTTTTTTTATCTGAAATTAATCTATCCAAAAGGCAAAATGCATGAGATGCAACAGTACTCCAAAGTTCTCCCATGATGCACGCCAAACATGAGGGCAGAAAAACTAATCTCTCTCTCAGGTAGTACTGGTCCAGCCGTCTCATTTTATTCCCGTGCGGCTCTCTCTCTCTCTCTCTCTCTCTCTGAAAAACCAGTACTCTTATATATTTGTCGTTTGCATGCAAAGCTTAACCCACATGTGATTCCCAATTAGTGGCACAAACCTCCAGAGAGCAACCAACTTAATTAAGAAAAAGGATTAGTAGGGAAGATCATGAAGCCTACATCTCAAGAACTACAGAAGGTTTTGAGCCAAATAAGAATTATGAAGAACTTGGTTTAATTACGAGGACCACAGCATTGATCAGCTGATAACATATATAAATGACCTTCACATGTCTCATATATCAGTGGCTGGCAGGCACCAACCTTTCTTTTATGACCAATTTCTTGCAGCTCAATCTCGAATTTCCTGGCAGGTCTTCATGATCATCCCCCGTCCTAACTAATATCACAAGAATTTATCAAGTTGCTTCAGTCTTTGGAAAAGATGCTCCGTACAGCGACATATTGTAGCTAAATACGCATTTGACCATTGTTTTTTAGGCCCAATTTGCCATCGCAGGCTCGTTCGAGGTCACATACTGAAGGGCTTCAACGTAATATCAGGCTAAACAGCCCCTGATCAGAGATTTGGCAATACATGATGTCCCTAAATTTATTGGCATGTTTTTCTGGTTCGACAAGGTGATGGCAGGAATCCCAAAAGGAGCTACTTAATTAGAACCGATGCAGTAAACAGAAAGGAATAGACATGAACCCAATAGCAAGCAAACTTTATGAGTCCAATCTGCTGCAAGCCATGTGCAAAAAGTAATTGCAAAAGGCAATAAAAATATGTACCATCAAATTTCTGCTTTCTATCTGATCTCTACTTTTTCAGCTTGCATTATTGTTGTAAGTTAAAGGTCCAGTCCAGCTCTAAAGCTCTGTAATCCCTGCATATTTTCTCATCTTGTTTTAGCTAACATGTTGCTTTCCTCCAATTAAAATACGTTAGCTATTATATTTAGGGAACCTCTGAACTTCTGATGGTTTTCAATACAATTGAGGACTACCCCATTTGAGAAATCTTCTTGAAATCTCTCAGTTGAGAATTGAGATGGGGGTCACTGGGGAGTTGGTAAGGAGTGTCTTCTCTAGAAGCCGGTCTGTTGGGACTCAGGAGAGCAGTGTGAGTCTCTACAACTACAGTTTTACAGATTCCTTGATGCTACTATGATGATTTGAATTCTAGCCAAAAGTAGAATTGGTTACTTATCTTATTCCTGTTGCCTGTTATCAAGTAGGCATCAAAGAAAAACAAACTTTAATGGGTCTGTGCAAATCAACTTCAATGCTTTTTCATATTTCTCCAGTGTGGTTTACCCAGTCCTCTTCCTTTGATCACTTTGTATTAATTTGATTCTGAGCAGAATAGCCATTTTGTCTCTGTTTAATTCTGTCAGGTAAGGAGCAATATGATGGAAAGGAAAAGATGGAGCTCTGTTAGAGCATACCTATGCGGGGATGAATTCAATTCAGTTCTTGCAGATGAGGATTCTGTTTCAGTTAAAAGCTCCGAAGCCACTGTTACACAGCCCATACTAGAGGACTTGACAGACAAAGTAGATATCCAAAGCGAAGAAACCAATGTAGATGTACCTGAGGAAAAGAAGGTCTTGAAGTCTAAATTAATATTCCGTGAAGAAAACGCTGCAACCCTCATCCAGTCAGCATTTAGAGACTTTCTGGTTAATTTATACCGTTGAAAATACATCATTTTACGTTATTCATTTATTTTTTCCTTAGCAATTATTCAAAAGATTAGTTTCCACCAAATTTAGATATCTTCCTGTGTGAAAGTTATCTTGATTTGAAAGAAAGGGTAGTATATTTAGATCTTTAATCCAAGAAGTTTGCATGCATATAGGCATGATTAGTTCAAATGTGACAAGGAGAAATCTGTCTTGAAATAGAAAAAGTAAGCAGAAAACGTAACATTTTCAGAAATATCACCAAGAAGAACTCAATGCGCATCAAATATTCATGTAATGTATTTTCGATGCACTTGGAATTCAAATACATGTAGTTATTGTATTCGACAAATCTCAGGCTAGGCGTGAAACTGAAGGAATAAAATTGAACGATGGTAAAGAGGAGCTTGTTGCAGGAAAACAAAGTCCATGCAGGGAATCTCTGGGCACATCAATTGAAGTTCAAACAGGAAATTCTGTGGAAGTTTTCCCAACTCAAGAAGAAAGAGTGGCTCTTCACCACCGCATCCAACAGAAAGCCCGAACTCAATCTCTAAAGCTAAAGGTAACTTCTTCTGCTTTAAGTCATAGAACTAGATGAATTTACACAAAATTGACCAAATATATGCCAGAAAAGTAGGCCAAAGGTATTGCAGCTGTTGTGTTTTTCAATATTGGAAGTGTTCTTGTAGAACAGATCTAGCATGAGTACATCTGTAATCTGAATTATCAACTGTAGTCTCATTTGGGATTTTACAATTTGAAACACTCAAAAAACTAGTTGTCATAATCTAAAATTTCCCTTTCTTTTGCTTGGTACCATCTGAACCTGATTAACCGAGAGAAAGACAGTGCAATATTAACATGTTCTGCAACATGAAATTTACAGGGAGACTGGGATGATAGTACAGTGAGCAGCAACATATCGAAACTGAGGATTCAAAACAGACTAGAAGCGACAACAAGGCGCGAGAGAGCACTAGCTTATGCTTTCTCACAACAGGTACATGCGGCAGAGTACCCTTTGAAGTGGGATTGTAATTATGCTTAAAATGACTCATCCGCGCCTTCTATTTAATCAGCAAAAAGAATGAGAAACTGTAAATCTGAAATATTTTCCTGATTTGACTACATTGCTGATATACATGCACATCGTCCTAACTGTTTACAGCTGCGGGTCTGTTCAAAGAGAAAACAAAACAAAGCCAATGACACACAACCAAACATGGGTTGGAGCTGGTTAGAACGGTGGATGGCAACCCGCCTTCCGGAAAGCTCCTCGTTTGAAGACCAGATAAGCAAGCAACTTGAGCCAATTGACAGCAATCAAAGATTCATGCTTGGGAAAAATATTTTCGATGTAGCAGGAGAAGAAAAAGAAAGTTGTGGATCAAATGAGGTGTCTGTCCAATTTGAAAGCTTTAAAGCAACCGTACCAAAAGAGAGAGACGGATTGGAGTATACCAAAAACAGGCTCAAGGCCACCAGAAGCGTGTCTAGGCGAAAAACTATGCAGAGCATTCAATGCGCAAAACAGCCTGCCAAGGTAGAACACTTATCTTTGAGACATTGAAATGATAAATAGAATAAGAAAAATTCTATTGGAAAGTCGGTGCGCAATAGTACACTCTCTATTTTATTGACATGGTATTTTTTTTTTTATACGACATGTCACATGGTAATACTTTGATTTGCTAGAGAAATTTAAAATTAAAACCTCTTACAAATCAAGTCTTACCATATTAATAAAATGGAGGATGTGCTTTGCACACCGACTCCCAAGTAGAAACCTGAAAAATTCTATTTGGTCATAGAATATAGCCAGTTTTGTCATGAACCGTATTCCATATTCAGCTTATCTGGTCAGCGGACTTCAGGCTTTAGCTGTCTTAAATTATCTTTGGAAGTCAGCGCTAATATTAGATAGTAGAACATGAGGTTCTAGCCGGTTTGTAAGATGATATATGCTCTATTTTTTCTTCTATGTTCTTTCGGTACATTGACACTTGTTTCCTCAACGGGGAAATTTTCTATAATGCTACAGGTAAATCCGAGATATCGTTCAAAAGAGACCGAAAACGATATAAAGAACAAGCAAAACCAACCAGGCAGCAAAAAGATATAAAATGCAAAAACGTTTCGTCTTAACGATCTCCAAGTTTTCAGACCAGTGGCGTGCCCATAAAGATTCCAAGACTCTTAAGGCCATATGTGTTTGTTGTTCTTGTTGCCCATAAAAGAGAAAAAGGTGTGTTTGTTGTTGCTCTCTAGGATGTATTCTACCGTGTGGATTCTAAATATAATAATTCCCTGTGAATGTTACGACCGTACTCATAATCTTATCTCATAAGCTTAAGCACCGCTTTGAATCACCAAGAAGCATGCCAACAATAGCATTTCTGGCTGAAGAGTTTATTCGGAAGAAACAGATGGATCATAGAATTTACTAAACTACCATAAGCAAGAAAGAAATTGAATGTTAGACAGATTATGGAACTACGAATCTGACACACTGAAGACATACTAGGACCCTTGAAGGGGGGTACTTAATACTTATTGATCAATCATAGCTACAGGAGTTTTGACCCGGAGAGATTTCTCAGGTTTCTCGGAAACTAGAACAGAAGAACTGAACATATCTGCCCAAGGAAAGTTTAAACCCTAAGGAGACGAGCACCTTCAAATTCTTAACCCTACGAAGATGTCAACCAAAAGAACCACATATGACATATGAATACAAGCGGAATCAACATCAGTATTGTTCAGATCAAAAAACGCAAAAGAGCATCAACATCGATAGCAAAAGAGGCAAAACATTACAGCCATTCATTCGTAACAACAGGTTTTATATGGAATACAATCGATTCGTCACGTGAAAATCCAAACTCGCAAAGTGCAATTCAAAATTATGTAATACTGTCACTAATAAATAGCTCTAAAAAACTACGGATAATCATAACAGCCATACAGAAGTGATTCCCAAACCCTATATCTTATCAATATCTTCATCCTCAAACTCAATATAATCATCACCACCACCATCCTCCTCGTCATCAATGATGCCTTCATTGAGACGAGTGTTCTCAGGAAGCTCACCATATGCCTTCAGGAGCCTAGCCTCATCAGGCATGTACTTGAGGATCACATCAGCCTTGTCATCCTGGTAGTCACGAAGACCAACAAGGATGATATCACCAGCTGCAATCCAGACCTTCTTATGCATCTTCCCTCGGATATGGCAGAGCCGTTTGGTGCCATCAATGCACATAGCCTCACAACGTCCATTGCCCAGCATGCGAAGCACTTGGGCATACTCCTGCCCGTCTTCCTTGAACACAAGTTCACGCTTTTCATCATCTGCTTCATTCTTTCCCCTCTTCCTGTTCTTTCCTCCCTTTCCCTTGTTCTTCGGCATGTCTGCTGAATCTGTTGCCGCACCCAGAGCAAAATCATTAATCCAAACTCAGCTAAATCCAAAATATTTTACCAAATATTTTTAAGAAAATAAAAAACTTTATCAAGCTCCAAAGTTGAGGAAAAAATTATCAAGCTCCGAAGCCCCAGAAATTACGGATCCCGGCAGGTGTCAAGAACAAACTTGAATAAGAAATGAACACCTAATCACATCGAAGAAGACCAATACCGAGATAATAATAACGCGGGATCTTTTACCCTAAATTTTCGACTTTAAAATAAGATAATCTAGCTGTTTCAAACAAAAATCTTCATAAATCAATACAAGAACTAGCAATCGACCACATCAGAAAACCATGAACAAAAGGGGAAAAATAAATAAATTTTAACAATAATCATATATACGAAAGTGACAATTGAATTGAAGACTGGAAAATAGAAAAGTTAAAACCAGTTAAGATATAATAATTGTGGAGGCAAAAGAGCGTACCTTTGTGCGACGAATATAGTTTTAGAGAAGCTGCTTTAAATCGATATGAATTGGAAATCGCAGGGCTTGCGAGAAGAGCTGAGAGACTTTAGTCCCGACTCCCCTACCTCTTTTGTACCACAAAATGGTCGTCGGAATCGGTTGAGATTTGGGCCCGGTCGAGAAAGATAAACCCGGATAAAACAGATCTTTGGGAGTTTTCAGCCCATACAATTTAGGGCCTAAAATTCCGGTCCTCAAAGCTTGGATTGTTGGGCGCATTTGAGGATAAAAAAATGGAGCATTGATATGCATCGTCCTATACACTATACATTAATGTATTTTTTATTTTTATTTTTTATTTTTTTTTATTGTACTCTTCTTGAAACATTTATATTTTTTTATTCATCATCCATATAATATACATTTAATAAGAGAAACAAATAAAAAAAAATAAAAAAAGTTATGGTGTGTGGTGTGTAAGATGATGCAAAAATTAATTCAAAAAAAAGAGATTTTGCTCCAATAATTCCATCATCTACTGTCTTGAAAATTTTTTATCAGAATGAATAATACGATTTGATTTACGAAAAAATTTTAAAAGTTTAAATCTCGCAAATTAAATATGGTCACATCAACCATATGAATGATATATTTGTCACATCGACTTCCCCTCGTATTATCTCTAATATTCTGTCTCTTGCTGTCTATATTTAGAACTACCTGGATCTACTTCATTTCAACTAAATTTACTAAACTAAAAATAAAAATAAAAAATTAACTTCCACTTAAAAAATAGTGTCCTTAAATGAAAAATAATATCTTAATTTTTAAAGCATGAATTTTTGTTTCAAATAAAGTCACATCATCTATTCTTCGATTGCATTATTATTTAATGAAGAATTAAATTAAGTTAAACTTAATGGAGAAAAAATATTTGTAATTTAATTATTGATTTTAATTCAAGATTAGTAACCTTTTGATTTTGATAACACGTTTCTTTGTGGTATCTGTAAATGTAGAGAAAAAATGTGTACACATGAAAGTCTTGATTTTTTAGGGTAATTGGTGTAAAATGATATTATATTATCTTTAATTAAATATCTTAAACTATATAATTATCTGTAAATGTGTAACATATATGCATGAAGAAATCATCTGCCTCGGCCAACCTTTTCCACTCCATGGATTTTTTCTTCATGTTCTGACCCCCTGTATTTTCTGCTAGTCCATTAACTCTCTCACATTTTCTACTAGTTTCTCTCTCTTGACATCATTATCAATCTTCATGCCAATACCCCATTTATCGCAAGTATACTTGCAATAATTTGTATATATGATGATCTCCATTGATTAGCCAACAAAGCATCGACACTCCTACACACTTTCAATAATTGAATTCCACCCGCACTGTTATAAAGCACTTCCTTTTGATGGCACCAACTAACTATTAGATCCATTTCTTTTGTTTCTTTTGGATTATCTATTAAATTCATTAAAATAATAATATAATATTATTTTTTTAACAATAATATTTGTAATCTTTTATTTTCATATTTTACAATTATACTAACTATATGTATATTAATAATTTAATTTGATATTTAAATTATTATTTTTCAACTAATTTTTTTTTCTCAACCGAATTTGTCACATCATACTTATGTGGCCGCATCATCTATTACTTATTTACTATAATTATTGCTTGCCAGATTCAATGATTCTCATTCAATCACTATATGCTAAGTACTTGTTTACCTATATTGGTACCTGCACACGAAAAATAAAAAGACGGTTGTGGAATTAAATTGGAATAAAAAGTATATTTGGTTGGTGAACAGTAAACTCCAAATATGAAGAAAAAAGTATTTTAATGTAGTTCAAAGTTTCCAATTTATCTTTTGATTAATCCAATGCAGTTGTATTTGGAAGAAATAAGCTATATTTTATATTTGACTAGGCTTTTGATGAAGCCAATGCCAATACTTAATACAATGCATCAAATGTGGGAAATCACTATTGCTGAAGCTTTAGGAGCTCTCTCTATTGCTTCAAAGGCAATTTTTACGATAGCATCATTTGGATCTATGGCTCGAATGACTGTTGGAGATCCCTCATTCGGAATTCTCTCATGCCAGGAATCTAGTTTATAACTATGTCCAAATAGTCATTTGTTAAATATCTCTCATCTGCAAAATCAAAGAATGCATGTTTTTAGTTTTAAAACATAACAATAATCATAACAACAAAATGGAGGATTCTTGGAGGAATGCCCTTGTTGGTACACCTTGAAGCGGTGTAAAGCCTTTGTCCCTAAGAGAAGGAAGCTGAATAAGTAGAAAGCGCAAAGAGCATTACAATAGAGATTTCGAGTTCTTTAGCATAAGTGACAATGAAAGAGATGAAGAAATTTTTCATAATCGAATCGTTAAGAGAATGGAGGTTTTGGTTGGCATTGGAATTCGATGGAGGGAGGCTGTCTCGAATGGTTTCGAATCGAAAGTCAGGCAGACCATCTAGGGTCATATATGGTGCACGCGCTCTTGACTCCCTATTTGGCCTACTCTCACCCAAATAATTAATGCATGCCAATGCTACGTACTAACTGATATTTCACAGAACTAACCCCCATTCCATTTCCACCACTTAAAATAACTAACCTCATGAGAAAAAGATGTCTAACGTGAGTACAAAACTATCTTTGTAAAAAAATATTATTTGCAAACCTTTTTTGATGATGTGACAATTGCGGAAAAATATGTTTTGTTCTCTAACTCGTGACAAATAAAATGACCAAATATAAATATTTGAAGCCAACTTTTTTGTAACGACATGAATTTCATAGGAAAAAGTACTTATTTGCCACCAAATAATTTGCTGCAAAAAATTGTCTCAAAAACTACTATTTGTTAGTGTGGAACCTCCAGGTTGTAGAAATGTTGGTGGTTAAACTCAGTGTTAACAAAGGTTATGTAATGACCTTTGAGATGGAGAAGCTTTGCAAATTTTAGCATCGTCTTTATGTAGCTTTGAACTGGGAATGAAATTCAAACTGCATGCGGCTTATGAGCACCTACAGTCTTGTACTCCATTTTCCTACTCTTCCTCCCTAGAGGGGTCTAAATACCCCCAATGGATCGCAGGGTGTTGACATGGGCTCAGCCCTCCACAACCTAGCAAGGTGTATGAAGCCTAAATACCCATCTAACCCGATAAGGTTCGAGCTAGATTGATAAGGAAGGTTTCTTCCCATTTTCCTGGCAAGGTTAAGGATATCTGTCCACTTGAAACAAATAGATAACTTTGAAAGACTGAGATACAAGTTTCAAAGGACAGATAAGGTGGTTAAACCCAGAGGATGAGAAGAAAGAGAAAGGTCTATTTAAAGGGATGAGGTACGTCAAATACTCAAGATATGAATTGGCCTAGAGATTACTCCTATTATTACTGACTTAGGCATCGGAGACTTCCCCTCTCCACCCCTATGACTTTTACCCTTTGGTTGCAGGAGATCGAGGGTGCTAAGCAGTGAAACACGTCTTGAACACTCTCCTTACATTCATATACAACCTTAGGTTTCGTATAAATATATATATATATATTATATAAGGATCAAATTATTAAGTTGTCCACAAAGATTCTAGATATTTCTATAATGATTTTACAAGATATATCTCAATTCTCATTGTTGATGTGTGGTCATGTACAAACATTAATGATTAATTTGTGCTGTTGTAAATACAAGCAAATGACCTACTTTTGTTAACATTATGGACTGGATTTATTACCATAAACTAATTTGGAAAATCCAATAACTAATGTCAAGTTGCAATGAGACCAGAGTTAATTTCGCATTTGACATCATTTCTCAACATGTGACATCATTATTTCTGGTGATCATGATCATGTCCATGACAATGCCAGCTGCGGCCACGAGGACCGGAAATTGAAGCCCCATTCTGTCCATGCCCTTAATATCCTGATTGCTGCCTTGCAAAAACTAAGTATTGATGGCGGCCAGTACGCTTTTGTTTTATTGCCCTTTTAGTTTTTCGTTTGCCCATTTACATTTCTTGGTGGTAAACAACAAATGCTTCATGTGAATATATAAGAAAAAGGTGGTTAAACCATTGTCTAACCAGAAACTAAAGCCTGCATGCAGGATCGCAAATAAATTTGAGAGAATGGAGAGTCCATCTCGAATTGTGTAGCACAAAATCTAATCCGAATTAAGAAAACCTGTTGTTATATATGCTGTTTATGATGACTGAAAGATAAAGAAACATCAACCTAGCTACTTGAGTTGGGTGGGATAAAAATTATAAAATCCAAGTTTGGAATTAGGAAGTTTTGTCGTAATTATTGGTACCCTTTGAAAGAAGAAAAATATCAAGCAGTTCCCATGCACCCAATAAGCTGATATGCAATCTCACCTTTGTTTTCCAAACCCCAAGTAATGTTGTATTGCAGGGCAATCAATAGTGTTGACAAATTCTAGAGTAATTAATTATCACGGAAAATTAAAGCAGCAATATTCCAAGCAATTAACTTCCTTGTTTTAAGATGATATTTTACAACATGATGTCCTGACCAGCTTATTCCAAGTCATAGGACAAAGAAGAAACTCTTCAGAACTTCTCAAAACCACCTAGCTTTGCCCAACTCGTCCCAAGAACTAATGTTATAATTCGTCACAACATAAGGGCTTTTTTGAAGCAGCAGTACAAAATGGATATATAAATATAAAACACACGACAATTTCTTTTATTCTTTGATTGTTAGCTCTCCATCTTGAAACATCTAGCCTTTTGATAACAACACTTCATTCACCAAATTGTTTAGATTCATGGAAGAAGAACCTTGTGGTTCACTGGCTGCCTCTGCCAATCTTTTCCACTCCATGGCCTTTTTCCTCATTTTCTGACACTTGTCTCCCTCCATAAACTCTCTCACAATCTTTTCCAATTCCTCTCTCTTGACATCATTATCAATCTCCATGCCAATACCCCATTCATTGCAAGTATAACTGCAATTTGTATGCTGATCTCCAGAGACTGGCCAACAAAGCATCGGCACTCCCGCGCACACACTTTCAAGAATTGAATTCCACCCGCAATGTGTTAAGAACCCTCCAATCGAGGAGTGGTTCAGCACTTCCTCTTGGGGGCACCAACTAGCTATTAAACCCCTTTCTTTTGTTTCTACCTCGAACTCAGCTGGCAAAATAGCCGACTCTCCAATAACTAAGTCGGGCCTAATAATCCACAAGAACAGATGCTTGCTATTTGCGAGTCCCCAAGCAAACTCATTCAACTGTTGTGGTGTCAGGACAGTTGAACTTCCAAAACTCACGTACACCACTGAGTTGGGTGCCTTAGAGTTAAGCCAATTAAGGCACTCGCTTTCTTCTTTCCATAAACTATACCCAATTGACTTAAGAGAGTCATTGGGTGATTGATTGAGTAAAAGTTGTTGAGGGCCAATGGCATATAAGCGATGAAACATGGGGAAGAGTGCATCCAAAACTTCTTGCTCTAATGCATCAAATGTGTGAACTACAATAGCTGACGCTTCAGGAGCTCTCTTTGCTGCCTCAAAGATCAATTTGAATAGTGCATCATTTGGATCTGTGGCTCGAACCATGGTTGGGAGATCCCTCATTCGGATATCTCTCATTCCGGGAATCCAATCTATAACGGTTTCCAAATAGCCATTTGTTAAATAGCTCTCATCTGCAAAAGCAAACAGCTCTTTTAGTCTTAAGACTTGCAAGTAATCATAACAACGAAGATTTCAGTAGATATGCCCTTATACCTTTAAGTGGTGTAAAGCCTTTGTCCCTGAGTGAAGGAAACTGCATAAAACCCATTAGGCTGCAAGCAGAGATCGTGAAGAGCATTACAATAGGGACTCCGAGTTCTTGAGCAGCAGTGACAGTGAAAGGCATGAAACCATCGGAGATAGCACATGTTACTGGAATATTGAAATGTGAAGCTGCGGAGTTGAGTTTCAGAAGCAAGTCGGAAAATGGAGCCAATAAGTTTTTGAGAATGGAATCACTCAGAGAATGGATGTCTTGGGTGGCATTGGAATTCGATGGAGGGAGGTTGTCTGGAATGGTTTTGAAATGGAAGTCAGGCAAGCCATGCAAGGAGTCGAGACCTCCAGATTGTAAAAGACGCTGGTGATTGAACTCTGTGTTGACAAAGGTTATGTGAAAACCTTTCAAATGGAGAAGCTTTGCAAATTTTAGCATGGCCTTTATGTGGCTTTGGAAAGGGGATGGAATACATACAGCATGAGGTTTATGAACTCCTACAGTTTTAGAATCCATTTTCCTCCCCTCCTTCGCTTCACTATGCCAGTACAATAAGGTTTGCCTTTTGCGGCCAAATGATGGGCATTTCAAGCTATAAACTCCTGGTAAAAAATGAGTTGACGCAAATGAGTCGGCATTTCCTTCTATTCTTCCTTGAACACAAGCTCATGCTTTTCATCATCTGCTTCATTCTTTCTCCTCTTCCTGTTCTATCCTCCCTTTCCCTTGTTCTTCGGCATGGCTGCTGAATCTGTTGCCGCACACAGAGCAAAATCATTAATCCAAACTCAGCTAAATCTAACCGATCACATAGGTACATGAAAATTTAAACTTTCCCGCATAAAAAGAGGTCATATATTAGCACAAATCCATATATAAAAGTTTATGAAGAATATGAATTTACCAGTGAATCAGAATCAGAAAGAACCCACCCAATAAGACTGCTTCAGTAGAAAATTAGAAGTACAAGAAAGCAAACTGACGATAGCGTTCTTCCATACACCAAACTTGAAATAAAGCTATTGGGTCTATGAAAACTCGATCAATGCCCGTAAATTTAAGGGCCAACAAAAGTAATTCCACCAAAGAAAATAAAAGATAAAAATATTTATTTTACCGAATATTTTTAGAAAATATTATCAAGCTCCAAAGTTGAGGAAAAAAAATTATCAAGCTCCAAAGCCCCAGAAATCACGGAACTCGGCAGGTGTCAATAACATTGTTGAATAAGAAATGGACGTCTAATCACATCAAAAAGACCAATAACGCGGGATCTTTTACCCTAAATTTTCAACTCTAAAATCAGATAATCTAGCTGTTTCAAACAAAATCATCATAAATCAACACAAGAACTACCAATCGATCAAATCAGAAAATCATGAACAACAGGAAAAATAAATTTAACAATAATCATATATGCACAACAAGCACGAAAATGACAATAAAATAGAAGAATAGAAATAGAAAAGTTAAAACCAATTAAAACCAAAATGAAAATTGCTACGTCTACAAAGACATTATATAAAATAAATCCATTGATATTATTTTATAGAATTTATAGATCTATTTTATAATAAAAATAATTTTATTTTTATTAATTTTACATTATGACGTACTACGTCAAATTATATTTTGAAAATTTATTTACGTGTAATCAGTATGTTTCAAAATATAATAATTGTGGAGGCAAAAGAGCGTACCTTTGTGCGGCGAGCATAGTCTAGACTTTTGAGTAGTAGTATTGGAGAAGCTACTTGAAATCGATATGAATAGGAAATTTGGAAATCGCAGTGCTTGAGACTCTCAAGTCAAACCCCCCATCTCTTTTTGCACCACAAAAAGTCTCAGAAACCCCCATCTCTTTTTGCAAGTCGGAATCGCTTGATATTTGGGCCGGGCCTAGAAAGATAGGCCAGGACAAAAACAGATCTTTGGGAGTTTCCAGCCCATGAAAGCTCGGGCATAATAATCTATCTGGGTCTCAAAGCTTGGATTGTTCGGCGCATTTGGGGGTGAAATTGAAATTTTGCTCCAATGAATTCATCATCTACTATCTTGAAAAAGTTTTTATACGTAAATCGGTACGGATGATGAAATAATATAATTTGATTTATAAAAAAAAATTTAAAATTTAAAAATTTAAAAATTAAATGTTGACACATCAACCGTATGAATGCTATATTTTTCACGTCAGTTTGCAAGTAGAAGCACTCGTATTGTCCCTAAAAATATAAAAAATAGAGATCTCTATGCGTCTATTAATATTGGAACTACCTCTACTTCATTTCAGCTAAATCTATTAAATTAAAAATATAAAAAATTATTAACTTTCACTTAAAAATAAGGTCCTTAAATGAATATATATATATATAAATTCTCAAAGCATGAATTTTTGTTTCGAATAAAGTCACATCATCTATTCTTCAATTGCATTATTGTTTAATGAAAAATTACATTAAGTTAAACTTAATGCAGAAAAAATATTTGTAATTTATTGATTGATTTTAATTCAAGATTAGTGACCTTTTGATTTTGATAACACGTTTCTTTGTGGTAGCAACAATATTTTATGTTTTTATTAATCTTGTAACCAAAGGATTTATAAATGTTAATGAATTTGAAAAGAAGTTAGGTATAAAAATGGACATGAGAAAGGGTGTCAGAGACATGACTAAGCTTAGTACTTGATGATATTGTGGAGAAAATATGTGTACACATGAAAGTCTTTATTTTTTAGGGTAATTGGTGTAAAATGATATATTATTTTTAATTTTATATCTTAAACCATTCGGTAAATGTGTCACATGCATGAAAAAATCATCTTCCATCATTAGTATTCCATTTGTGACAGGAAGTTAAAAATGCATCAACCAACTTGAGCAGGCCGGTGAGATAAGATCTGGGTTTTGAAGGAATTAAGGTTGTTTAATATGTCTTAGTTAATGGAATACTCCATTATTCTTTCCAAAAAAGATGACAGAAAAATACTAAACAATTCTCACCAAAATAGTGAGAGAATGAGATGGTCATGAACAATATCCCTTTTAGGATGGCCTTTACAAGTAACTTCACTTCAAAACTCAAGTGACGTAGTTTCTCTTTATTAGAATATTGGTGCCATCTTGGATCTAATTAATATGGAATTCATGTTTTTCATTTTCATTTCAAATTTGGTTGCATGCATATGCTCTATGGGAGCAACCCATGCATGAAAATATATAACAGATCATGTAACAGGTCATGATAATAATTATGAAAATAGAACTGCAAGATGGGACTTGGCCCAAGGAAGTGTAGTAGAGGCCTATAGGCTATATCATGCACAAGGCTTTTAACTTATGATTTTGATAGTAACAAAGTTTGAGAAATTTTAATGAATATTTTTCTGTATTTTCTTTTCTGATTTCAGTATTTTAATAAAGAACAAGTTCATTTATTATAGAAGATCTTTCAAACATGGTGTTTCATTAAGAAAAATATTTTTATAGAGAAGGTTAGTAGCACTACAGTTTCCTTTGATTTCATAAAAATGACATTGTTCCTAACCCTGTGGGAGTGGCGTATTACAATTGGTATCAAAGTCCAAGTTAAAAGATTTTGTAAACCTTTCAAAATGAAAGAGAAGAAAATACTTTACAAATGAATAAACTTTTTCAAAGGACAAAAAAAAAAAAAAAAAAATTTTGTTGGAAAACAGAAAAGGAAGAAAAAAAAAATTTTAAGTCAAGGCCAGTAGTAGCATTTTATTATCCTTGATTTCATAAAAATGACATCAATTTTTACCCTGAGAGAGCAGGGTGTTACAGATCAAGAAGATGACAACGCAAGAGGTTTACAAAACTCATTTTATTAGTTTTCTTTTGAATTTCAAATTTCAAATTTCAAATTTTAAGTTTCAAGATTTTCAGCATATCAATAATTGAAATGTGAAGAAATAATTTTTTTATAATTACATTAATTTAGAATTTTCCTTTCAGATAATTCACGGCCTAGTCATGAGGAGAAACGTTGTGATCTATGCAAGATTTGTGATAGTCAAGCAACTGGTGCCCGTGTTATTTGTCGATCGATGCGCCCTCTTCTAGCTCCAAGTAATGTTGTTTTGCAATGCAAACCCAATTCCAGGCAATTACCAGCTTCTATTTTCCAACATGTCATGACAAGGTACGTAATTCCATGAATTAGTGAAAATATAGGAGAACTCTAAGATAACTACTACTACTTTCCAATTAATCACACTATTTGTCCAACTCATCTGAATTAAGAATCCAAGTTATTATTCATGACAAGAAACCTTCAAAAAGCAAGTTCAACTAGATTTTTTTTTTCCTTTTGTTTTTAGTGATTTTGGTTTTAAAAGAAAGTGATCAAACACATAGTATGTCTAAATAAAGAAAAATTATTTTCATCAGTCACTATTCACTATACCACACCCCACACCGTATCCTATAAAAAATACTACTATATCCTATGAAAAAAAAAAAAAATTATAGAGTGTAGGAATAAATAGTGGCTCATGATGCATAGCACTCCTCCTAAATAAATATTGCATTATTTTGTTGGCACCAAGATCTCATCAATTTTTTGACTTGAGATTTCGCAGCATAGTGCATGGTTTTTGAAGCAAAAGTAACTGGATAAATATAAAACCACGACAATGTTTATTTTTCTTGTTTGTACTTTCTTCGAAAACATCTACCCTTTTTATAAGAGTACTTCAGTTATCAAATTGTTTAAGTTCATGGATGAAGACCCATGTGGTTCACTGGCTGCCTTGGCCAACCTTTTCCACTCCATGACTTTCTTCTTCATTTTCTGACCCCTTTCTCCCTCCATTAACTCTCTCACATTTTCCACCAGTCCCTCTCTCTTGACATCATTATTGATCTTCATGCCAATACCCCATTCATCACAAGTATACTTGCAGTTTGTATGATGATCACCAGAGATTGGCCAACAAAGCATCGGCACTCCTACACACACACTTTCAAGAATTGAATTCCATCCACAGTGTGTTAAGAACACTCCAATCGAGGGGTGGTTCAGCACTTCCTCTTGGGGGCACCAACTAGATATTAAACCCCTTTCTTTTGTTTCTACCACGAACTCAACTGGCAAAATAGCCGACTCACCAATAACTAAGTCGGGCCTAATAATCCACAAGAATAGAAACTTGCTATTTGCAAGTCCCCAAGCAAACTCAAGCATCTGTTGTGGTGTTAGGACAGCTATGCTTCCAAAATTCACGTACATCACTGAGTTGCGTGCCTTAGAGTTAAGCCAATGGAGGCACTCAGTTTCTTCTTTCCATAAACTATACCCAATTGACTTCAGAGAGTCATTGGGTGATTGATTGAGCAAGAGTTGTTGAGGGCCAATGGCATATAGTCGGGGAAACATGGGGTAGAGAGCATTCAAAACTTCTTGCTCTAATGCATCAAATGTGTGAATCACTATTGCTGAAGCTTCAGGAGCTCTCTCTACTGCTTCAAAGGCAATTTTGAAGATAACATCATTTGGATCTGTGGCTCAAACAACAGTTGGGAGATCCCTCATTCGTATTTCTTTCATGCTTGGAATCCAATCTATAATTGTGTCCAAATAGCCATTTGTTAGATAGCTCTCATCTGCAAAAACAAAGAATGCATGTTTTTAGTTTTAAAACTTAACAATAATCATAACAAAAAAAATGGAAGATTTGAGGAGAAACGCCCTTATTGGTACACCTTTAAGCGGTGTAAAGCCTTTATCCCTAAGAGAAGGAAGCTGCATAAGACCCATTAGGGCGCAAGCAGAAAGTGCAAAGAGCATTACAATAGGGATTCCGAGTTCTTTAGCAGCAGTGACAGTAAAATGCATGAAACTATTGGAGATAATACATGTTATAGGGGGATTATTATTTGAAGTATTTGCGGTGTTTAGTTTCATGAGCAAGTCAGAAAACGGAGCCAAGAAGTTTTTCATAATTGAATCACTGAGAAAAAGGAGGTCTTGGTTGGCATTGAAATTCGATGGAGGGAGGCTGTCTGGAATGGTTTCAAATCGGAAGTCAGGCAAACCATCTAAGGAGTTTGGACCTCTAGATTGCAGAAAACGTTGGTGGTTAAACTCAGTGTTAACAAAGGTTATGTGAAAACCTTTAAGATGGAGCAGCTTTGCGAATTTTAGCATCGTCTTTATGTGGCTTTGAACTGGGAATGAAATACAAACTGCATGAGGCTTATGTGCACCTACACTACTCTTGGAATCCATTTTCCTACTCTTCCTCTCCTTGCATTCATATCCAGTACTCTTATGGTTTCATATATATATATATATGGATCAAATTACTTTGTCCACAAAGATTCTAGATATTTCTATAGTAATTATTAAAATCAAACCTCTCAATCTTCAGCCATGCAGATCGTGCACATAATGACTGTCCAAGAAGTATCATTACAAATATGGCAGGAGCACCTTTTCAAGATCATGACACCTTTCTAAAAAGTATCATTACAAATAAGGAAGCTCACACTCAAGTCATGAGGCCTTTGCAATAATTATGGATTATGAAATATTTGCAATATAACTCAGACGTAATCTCATTGTTCAGTAAATCAATCACATTTATGTTAATAGTATCCTTTGCTACCTTGTACAGAAGATAATGTGTATCTCTCAAGATTAATTGTCTCTTTTGATTTTTCATTGACTTTAACCACCGTTATAATGAATACACAATATATTGGTTTGGTGTGAAGGCCAAAACCAATTTTCTGAAATTCTGTTCGTGTTATCAAAGTGGTACTAAGCTCACACTTATACATCTTGGTTCAATGGCTTCTCCAAATACTACTTATGCTACTCCTTTTGTTCTTCCATCCTTTACCCAATTCTCCACCAAGAGAAAACATACTTTTGAGAGGCACAATTCTGAATTCTCACATGTGTCTTGTCCAACTCAGCCCTAGTTTAGTCCATTGTTCTCGGTTATTCTTGATCAAGTTCTCTTGGCCTCATGTCTTCAGATAAGTGATTTGATGCCTTCTTGGTTCATTTTAATGGAAAAAATGACTACTCAGCATGGGCATTAAACTTCAAGATATTTGATAAAGGCAAGGATCTATGGGGCCATGTTGATGGCAGTAACCCTGCTCCTAACAAAAACTAAGATAAGGATTAGCACGCCAAGTGGGAGGTCAAGGATGCTTAAATCATGGCGTGGATTCTAGGATCTGTCAAATCCAACATCATCTTGAACCTTCGACCCTTCAAGACTGCAGTTGAGATGTGGACTTACCTAAAGAAGCTCTATAGTCAGCACAACACTGCTTGTTGGTTCCAGCTTAAACATGACTTGGCTAATCTCCAACAGGACAGTCTCTCTATCTTTGATTTTTACTCTAGCTTCATGAGTCTTTGGGCTGAATATACTAATATAGTCTCTGCTACCTTACCTCCCAAAGGTCTTAGTTATGTTCAATCTGTCCATGAAACTACTAAGATGGATCAATTTCTTACGAAATTGAGATATAAATTTGAAGGCACCAAGTCTAATCTTATGAATCGAGAACCTGTCCCCTCCTTGGATGCATGCCTCAATTATTTGTTTCGTGAAGAGCAGCTCCTTCTCACTCAAACCACCATGGAACAACGTAGATCTACCTTTGTTCCCGTGACTTATGCAGCACAAGGCAAGCCAAGAGGCAGGGATATAAGCACTGTCCAGTGCTTTTGTTGCAAAGGATTTGGCCATTTCACTTCAAACTGTCTCAAAAAATTCTGCAACTACTGCAGAAAGGATGGTCATATTATCAAGGAATACTCTACCCGACCCCCAAAGGTATCTGTGTTGTGAAATGTTGTGCAAAACATACACACCAAATACGACAAATAAAGTAAAAGCAATCATAATCAAGCGCACGATGCACAATATACGTAATTCGACAAATTGCATACGTCCACAGAGCTGCATAAATCTTATTAACTAGAGGATATTACAATCACTCAATCTTAACTCACACTATCTAGTTTTTTGCTCTCTCACATAATATGCACTCACTAAACAAATGTTCTCTCTTAAAATATGTTGAAAGTCGTACAAAACAAGTTAAATATGACATATATATAGCAAACGACGCTATAAATCCTAAACTGGCAAAATATGCATTCTTCGCTCAAGTGGCGTGTTAAGCGCGCATTGAGCAAACAACATTAGCTCGAGCAAGGTGTCAAGCAAAACTCAAGCGAACACTAGAATTTGTGTCTCGCTCGAGCTCACTGTTACGTGGGACTCAAGCGAATTCATGGGTTGAGCTTCGCTCGAGCCTACTATCGAGCGCATATCAAGTGAACTTCGCTCGAGCACACGTCAAGCAAATACTCTGTTTCTCGATTTTCATCTCCAAAATCAGTCTCCACATACACCCTAACAATTTGAAACAGCATATACTGTCTTAGTTGACTCTTCTAGTACTGGTAGTTCTGTGGATACAACACCTTTGACACAAAGTGCTCCTGCTCATGTTCAACCCATGACCCCTGAAATGATTCAACAAATGATTATTTCTGCATTGTTCGCTTTAAGACTCTGGGGTAAACCCTTCTTTACATCACCTCCTTGGTACTTTGGTTCCGGGGCTTCCCATAATATGACAAACAATGCTCATTTCCTTACCAATATAAACAAATATTCTGGAAATCTCAAGATTCATACTGTTGATGGCAACCATTCACCTATCACGACCACTGGTGATGTTTCTCCTTCTCTAACCAATGTCTTTGCCTCTCTTGGTCTTACCACTAATCTCGTGTATCTTGGTCAGTTGGTTGACAATGATTGTAAAGTGGAATTCTCTAAATTTGATTGTGTTGTACGTGCAGGATCAATAATCAGGGAAGATGATTGAAAGGGAGCCTAAAGTAGGACATATTTTCCCTTTCCAATTTCCTTTATATCCATGTTTCTCTTTGCCCTTTTGTCATTTGTAATTCTGCTCATATTGATTACCAAGCATGGCATAAACGTATCAGACATCCAAATTCGAATGTACTTCATGATTTGCTAAATTTTGGTTTACTTGGGAATAAAGAGTCACCATATCTTAGTGCTGTTCAAATTGATTGCAATTCTTTTCGATTTGGCAAAAGTAAAATTCTGTCATTTCCCACTCACACACCAAAAGTAGTCTAGCTTTTTTGATATGATACAAAGTGATGTGTGGGGTATGGCACTGGTTACTTCTCATGCTAATTACAAGTATTTCGTCACTTTTATTGACAACTATAGTCATTTCACGTGGATTTATTTCTTGCATTCTAAAGATGAAGTATTTTCTATTTTCAAGCTCTTTCATGCTCATATTCAGACTCAATTTTCTGCCAATATCAAAATCATTCGCTTTGACAATGGGGGTGAGTATATGTCTCATTTGTTTCAGGAATTTTTGCAAACTAAGGGCTTAACCTCTCAACGGTCTTGTCCTTCAACCCCTAGCAAAATGGGGTGGCTAAAAGAAAGAACCATCACCTTCTCGATGTTGTTCGTACCCTTGTTTTAAAGTCATATGTGCCCTCTCGGTTCTAGTGTGAAGCTCTCTCAACTGCTGTCCACCTCGTCAACACTTGACTTCTCCCTCATTGAACCACGTATCTCCTTACACTTGGTTATTTGGTCACACTTCAAATTATTCTAACTTTCGTACATTCGGTTGTGTGTGCTATGTCATCTTCCTGCACACGAACGCATAAAACTCAAGGCTCAATCAATCCAATGTGCCTTTCTAGGATATTCTGTACACTAGAAAGATTTTCTTTGTTATGATCCAAATCTGCGTCGTATTCGGGTTTCTAAAAATGTGATCTTTCTAGAAAACTAGTATTTTTTTCTCCACTCACCATGATCCCCTTTCTCCTTCATTTTCTGTTTTTCTCTTGTTTACTAACTCTTTTGCAGATTCCATACCTTCTAAGCCTCACCTAGTGTATCATCGACGCTCCTCCACCACATCAAATTAGACTTCCGCACCTCCCGAGCCCCCTTAACTTCATTCTTGACTGTTGATCTTGTTCCAACAACTGCACCTGCTCCTCTCAAACACAGTACTCTAGTTCATTGACCCCCAGATAGGTTTGGTTTCACCCCTATTTTATCCTTAACAACTACCTTGTCTTCTACTCCTATTCTCTCATCTTATAAACATGTGAAAGCATTACAACTGGCACTGCCTCCAAGTCAGCTCCATGCCAGACCTTCTCTACACAAGACTCCAACTCAGCATCATCCTTGTCAACCGAATCATCTAGAATTCCTTATTTGTAATTCTGTTTTGGTTTGTTAAGTATTGTCAAAGGAATATTTTCTGTTATAACAAATTCTACTCTAGGATGGGGAGCACTGACGCACGCATCCTGTTTGTCGGTGTGCATCATTTATGCAGTACACCTTTCCTCTCTATTTGTCGATGTGTATCATTTGTGCAGTGCACATTTCCTCTTTAAATAGGTCATTGTACTCAGTGTAAAACTCAAGACAATTGAATACGCGAAGTCTTCATTTCTTTATGGCATTAGAGCAACTCCAAGACTAACGTTGAAAAATAATAGCAGAAGAGTCTTCTCTTGGAAAATCTTCGAAAACACCCACCTCCACCCCTCTCCTTCTTCATCTTTCTTATCTTGTTACTGCCAAGCTTACAAGTGAGAACTTTCTGCTATGGCGTATACAAATGATTCCATATCTCAAAGGTCAGCGTCTTTTCCATTTTGTTGATGGCACTGGAGTTCCTCCTCCTCCCATCCTCTCCAACAAAACTCCCAACCCAGAATTTCTCACTTGGACCGATACAGACCAGCGCATCCTGAGTACTCTGATTTCTTCTCTGTCGGATAACCTCATTGCTCAATTTGTGGGTTATTCTACATCTCGACAAATCTAGCAAGCCCTTGAAAAACTTTTCACCTCTCAATCCCATGCTCATATCATCCAACTTAGGTATCAACTAGCCATCATATTCAAGGGATCTAGCACTATTTCAGACTATTTTCGAAAAGTCAAGCACCTCCCTGACACCATGAGTGCCGCTGGGTCTCCTTTATCTCTTACTGAATTTTTTTCCTATCTACTTGCAGGCCTCAACAATGAGTATGATGCCTTCGTAACCTCTGTCACAGCCAGACTTGAACCTTTCTCCCTTGAAGAAATTTACAGCCTTCTTCTCACACATGAAAATCACATTGCTTGTTCTACTCATCTCCCCTCCTCCTTCAATCTCTCAGCAAACATAACCACCTATTTTCCCACTCGTGGTCGTGGTGGTTATCGTGGTGCTTATCGCGACAACTATTGCGGCCGTAGAAGGGGTCGTAGCCAATCACAAACTGCTTCCAACTCCCTGCCTCCATCTTTTCCTCATTCCAAACCCACTTGCCAAGTATGTGGAAAAGTTGGTCACGTTGCTCTTAGATGCTACCATCGGTTTGACCAGGCCTACCAAAGTAATCCACCACTCTCTCTCATAGCAAACTACAATACATCCTCTTCTTCCCCGGACAGTGCTTGGTACCCCGATACAACTGCTACAAATCACCTCACCTCTGACCTCTCTAATCTTACCATGCAATCTTCTCCCTATGGTGGCACAGATAAGATTCGTGTTGGTGATGGCAGTACACTTCCGATTTCTCACATCCGTGATTCTACTTTTTCCTCTTCATCTCATTCTTTTCTTCTCAAAAAATTATTACATGTTCCTCATATAACAAAAAATTTAATTTCCATTAGTCAATTTTGTCATAATAACAATATCTTTTTTGAGTTTCATAGTTCCTTTTTTCTTGTGAAGGACTCCAAGACGAAAACTCATCCTCTCTATGGTCCCATGCTTGATGGTCTCTACTCATTTCCTCTATCCAAGTCCTCTTCTCCTTCTCAAGCGTTGGTTGGTGAGTGTACATCTTCTTCTCAATGGCATACTCGACTTGGGCATCCTTCTTTTCAACTGGTGCATCGCATCATCAAGGCCAACTCTCTTCCTGTTTTCAATCGTTCAGTCAGTCCAATTTGTCCAGCTTGTTGTCAAGCCAAGAGCACCCAGCAGCCCTTTCGGTCTTCTCATCAACATTCCACAAAACCTCTTTATCTTGTTTACACCGATGTATGGGGTTTTGTCCCAGTTATTTCTAGAGAAGGTTTTAAATATTATGTATCCTTCCTAGATGATTTTACAAGATATACATGGTGGTTTCCTATAGTTCAAAAATTTGATGTTTTATCAGTTTTCATTAATTTTGAAAAATATGTAGAATTACTGTTTAATGCCAAAATTATCTCCATTCAAAGTGATTGGGGTGGTGAATATCGCTCACTCCATCACAATCTTAAAAAACAAGGCATTTCACATCGACTATTATGTCCCCACACCCATCAACAAAATGTTGCTGTGAAACGAAAAATCGTCACATTGTTGAAATGGGTCTTGCCCTTATGGCCCAAGCATCATTACCTCAAACCTTTTGGGCTGATGCTTTTCATACAGTTGTATATCTAATAAATCGGCTTCCTACACCAATTCTTCACCATAAGTCACCCTTTGAGAAATTATTTTTAAAATCTCCAGATTATACATTTCTCAAAATTTTTGGTATTGCTTGTTGGCCTTATCTAAGGCCATACAACCATCATAAACTTGATCTTCTATCTACTCAATGTCTCTTTCTAGGATACAGTGACTCTCACAAAGGTTATCAGTGTCTTCATGTTCCTACTGATTGAATATATTACTCCTGTGATGTTGTGTTTGATGAGACCTTATTTCCTTTTTCCATTTCCACTTCAGCAGAAATATCTTCCACTCTAGCGAAAACATCCCTATGTTCCTCTCTTCCGTCCTTATTGGGCCCAATTCTTGTGTCTCATACGAACTCCTCCAACATCACACCACTTCCACCCACATGGCCCACCTCCCTTTTAAATCCATCTCACCTAAATCATTCCCCAAACTTATCTTCTTCTACTTCCTTGGCCCAGCCCACCTAGCCCAATACATCTTTCCTTTCCCTCGATACTCATACTTCTTCTTCTTCCTTACCCATTTCTCCCGAATCTTCTTCCTCTGCTCCTAATCTCCCACCTCCATTTGAGATTGTCACTTGATCTAAGACTCATTCCCTTCGTCCAAAGCAGTACACTGATGGATTGGTATTGTGGCCTCCACCACGAAGCTACCTTACCTCCACCACCATCACTCCCGAAGAACCAACCTCATATACAGAGGCAGCAAAGTATTCGGATTGGTGTGCCGCCATGTCAAATGAGTTTTAGGCTCTCTTGTAAACCAACACATGGTCTCTTGTTCCCTCTCCTGACTCTACTAATCTTGTTGGATGTCGATGGATTTTCAGGACTAAAAGACTAGATGATGGTTCAGTTGAGCATCGAAAAGCAAGCTTGGTAGCCAAGGGCTACCGCCAACAAGTCGGAGTTGACTACTCTGAGACTTTCAGCCCAATGGTTAAACCGACAACTATCCGAACCATTCTCTCCATCGTAGTCACTGAAGGTGGGATCTTCGGTAGCTCGATATTCACAATGTCTTTTTGCACGAGGACCTCCACGAGCAGGTATACATGAGCCAACCAGTGGGTTTTATCAACCCAGATTTCCCTACTCGTGTGTGTTGGCTGAATAAGGCCATCTACAGTCTTAAACAAGCCCCCAGAGCATGGTTTTCAAAGCTAAGTTCCCGTCTCCTTGAGCTTGGTTTTTCACCTTCTCATGCTGATCCTTCCTTGTTTATTTACAAGCATGCTTCTGTCACATTATTTTTTCTTGTTTACGTAGATGACATAATTCTCACTGGGTCACATTCAGATGCTATTTCCTCTGTTCTTCACTCTCTTAGTTTATCATTCCCAGTCAAAGACCTTGAAATTAATTCACCCTCTACTGGACTCTACTTGTCACAAACCAAGTATATATGTGACCTTTTTAAGCGCACCAATATGGATCTTGCTAAACCCATCACTTCACCAATGTCCACCTCTGTGCACTTATCACTCATTGATGGCCATGTCTTCATCGATCCCACTCTCTATAGAAGCACTGTTGGGAGTCTTCAATATTTGTCTCTCACTCGTCCTGATGTAGCCATTGCTGTTAACAAAGTGGCTCAGTTTATGCATGCACCCAAGCTTCCTTATTGGCAAGCTGTCAAATGAATTTTGAGGTACCTGAAGCACACTGCAAATTTTGGTCTTCACATTCTGCCATGCACAGATTATTCCTTACATGCTTTCTTGGATTTCGATTGGGCGGGATGCCCCAATGATTGACGCTCCACTGGTGATTTCTGTGTTTTTATTGGATCAAACATCTTATTTTGGAGTTCCAAGAAGCAGAAAATAGTCGCTCGTTCCAACACTGAAGCCGAATTCAAAGCTCTTGCCAACACCACTGCTGAGCTTCCATGGATCCAGTCTCTCCTCAAAGATCTAGGTATCTTTTTGTCCACACCTCCAACTCTTTGATGTGACAACCTCGGAGCCACTTATCTCTCTGTAAACCCAGTCCTACACTCCCAAACTAAGCATATGGAAATAGACTTCCATTTTGTTCGTGATCGGGTCTCAGCAAAAACACTCAAAGTTGCATTCATTTCCTCTCGTGATCAGCTTGCAGATGTCCTCACTAAAGCTCTAGCATCCTCTCGATTTGTTCAGCTTCGTACGAGTCTCACCATGGTTCCCCTGTTGGACTCGCGGGAGGGTGAAAGCACTACAACTGGCACTGCCTCCAAGTCAGCTCCACGCAAGACCTCTGCACAAGACTCCAACTCAGCATCATCCTTGTCAATCGAATCATCTAGAATTTCTTCTTTGTAATTCTGCTTTGGTTTGTTGAGTATTGTACAAAAGAATATTTTCTGTTATAACAAATCTTACTTTAGGATGGGGAGCACTGACGCACACCACCTGTTTGTTGGTGTGCATCACTTATGTAGTACATCTTTCCTATCTGTTTGTCGGTGTGCATCATTTGTGCAGTGCACCTTTCCTCTTTAAATAGGTCACTATACTTAATGTAAAACTCAAGACAATTAAATATACAAAGTCTTCATTTCTTTAACATGCAATGGAGCATGAGTCTTTACATCAAATGGATTGTGGTCTAGGCGATTGAGCTAGGGAGTGTTAGTAGCTTTTTTACGTTGATGGCAGAGAATAAAGTTTTTGGGGAGAACTTGCAAAGAATAGAGGGTATATAAAGACGGGAGAGAACGTTCAATGTGTTGAACTCGAAATCAATCACTAACTGTCATAGGGTCATGATTTGAGAATTGCTGTGGGTTTGGGATTTCCAAAGGATACAAATTTAAAAATGGGTGGAGTGCTCGGCTTGTTGGATTTGGAGTCGAACAATATTGGTTGTCGTAAGCTAAAAATATAGTCATGTTACCCTTTTAAGAGAGGGAGGGTGACGGACGTGATGTTGTGATCGAAGGAATTTAAAACATCGTGTAGAAATCTAGAAGTAATTCACTAGCTTTTGTAGGAAGAAGACTCGATCAGTGATGATTTTAAAATGAGGAAAACCTAAACTAGAAGTTTAACTACGTTTATCCTTTAATAAATGAAATAATAATAATAATAATAATACTGATCTGAACTAAAAATATTTATGATAATATTAAAAATAAAAAAATAGACTAAAATTATTTTTATGTCCTAATTTTAAGATCCGTATGTTACATATTAACATTGATTCTTGATATTAGATTTAACTTTTCTGCACTTACTTTTGATCTAATATTTTTCAACAGGCAGTATGGACAAACTTGTTGAATTTGCAATGATGCTGGTGGTTGAATTGTTTCTGGTGATCATAATCATGTCCATGGCGATGCCAACTGCGGCCATTGCATGCAGACCAAAATTGAAGCTCCATTTTGTCCATGCCCTATATATCCTGATTGCTGCCTTGCAAAAGCTAAGTATTGAAGGCGGCCAGTACAATACTTTTGCTTTATTCTTCTGCAGTTCTTCATTTGCCCATTTACATTTCTTGGTGGTAAACAATAAACATTTCAAGTGGATATATAAGCAAAAAGTGGTTAAACCGTTGTCTAAACAGAAACTAAAGCCTGCATGCAAGATCGCAAATAAATTTGAGAGATTGGAGAGTCCTACCTCGCGTTGTGTATCACAAAATCTAATCCCAATTAAGAAACCCTGCTGTTATATATTCTGTTTATGACTGAAAGTTAAAGAAGCATCAACTCGGCTACCTGAGTTGTTTGTCGGATTTGTTATAAGTTGCAGACCATAGTGAAGACAACAGTCTGAATTGCTGAGATAGCAATCTAGTATGCAATCTACCTTTGTTTTACAAACCCCAAGTAAAGTTGTATTGCAGGGTAAAAAATAGTGTTGACAAATTCTAGAGTAATTAATTAACATGGGAAATTAAAGCAGCAATATTCCAGGCAATTAGCTTCCTAGTTTTAAGATGATATTTTTCAGCATGATGTCCTGACCAGCTTATTCCAAGTCATACGAAAAAGAAGAAACTTTTCATAACTTCTCAAAGCCACCTAGCTTTGCCCAACTCATCCCAATAACTAATGCTGTAATTCATCATAGCCTAGGGGTTTTTTGAACCAGAAGTACATATATACACACAACAATTTTCCAGCCGATGTCAAGCTCGAAGACGTAGAACAGATAGCACAAGTGAGATTTTACATAAGGAGCCAATTGTCGTCTAGTTGTAGCTTTTTTTGTTTTCATTTATCGACTGCCAAATGTGGCAGTTTCTAATAAGCAAAAAATACGTTTTGGATCATTTTCAGACAATTCGGTATGTCTCCCAATGAATTTCTCTTTGGCAAGTCGATTCAAGATCACAAGATTTAACACAGGAAACACTCGAAGTTCCGCTTCAACCCAATGAGCATCTTTCTTTCTTTTGTAATTTATATTCCATCCTTAGTAGCAATCAAACAGGGCAAAAAACTGGGTCTTATGGAGATAACTGCAGAAAATTATGAAGCAGAACTGGAGATGAATGGGTTTTTGACATATGGCCATATGAAAATACAAAAATACAAGGTCATCAGCGCCACTGAGCTTACGGTGCATTATTCTGGGCTCGTATAACATATGAAATCATTACTTGTACAAAGCACTATCACTATATACTTTTTCCATCTGGAGATGTGCAAATCAAACACCCGGAAGCATTTATCACTGGGAGCAAATTATGGAATCCCGTAACATGCTTATGAAATCAATAGGAAGAGTTCATCCCACCAAAAAACATAGTGAAAGAATCATGTATCCGAACCTCTAATGTCTCGGCTCAAAGAAATCCCAACTGGATATGACCTGTGTATTCTATTTGTCAATGTTGAACCTTTTTCACCAGAGAAGTTGTCAAGGTCAGTTTTCCTCATTGTTAGCATTGATTTATCAATCACACCTGAGCCCTTAGCTTCAGCAATGAATTGGAGGCCCTGAATGATATGGTCACACCATGTCATTGGTGAATGAAAATAGGATGCAACAGAAGAAGGAGACTCGTGTTACCTTGGGGGACTTATCCTCAAATGTGATTGTTGAATGATTTGCTACCTTAGCACCAACATCCTGCCAAAGCACAAGGAACAGAGGTTAGTAATATTTGAGGAAAAAGATAGTGAGTAATAGAGGTATCCATCTCTCAGCAACAGTGAAGAAGGATCACAATTGTAGTGCTCCAAGAGAAGCCCAAGCCACATATGAGCCTATACTCCAAAAGGATCAGTCAATGATACAATTGGAACCCCATTGAAACTATATTATAAAGACTCTTTCTTTTTTATAAGTAAGATAACATTTTATTAATAGAAATAAATAGGCATAGCCCAAGTACACAAAAGGTATACAAACATCATACACCTAGTTACATAAAAATGAGCTAGAAAGAAATACAAGAAAGTCATTGAAGCAAGCTCCATTCAGAACACAAGAAGATGCCCAAAGAATGAAAGAAGAAACTTCTTAGCCCATCCAGAGAACGTTCCTTGTTTACAAAACTTCTTTCATTCCTTTCAATCCATAAGCACCACATGATACATAGAGGAATCATCTTCCATACATCCTCAATATGTGAATTGGCCCTACATCGTTGCCAACAAGCAAATAAATCAACCACCCTCTTGGGCATTACCCAAGCAATGCCCGTTCTATGAACGATTTCATTCTGACCACTTCACAATGAAGTAAAAGATGGTCAACCGATTCTCCATTCTTCTTACACATAACACCATTCTGTTCCGACAAGGCCCCTCCTTCTCAAATTATCCAATGTCAAAACTTTCCCAAGAGGTGCTGACCACCCAAAGAAGGCAATCTTAGGAGGAGGCACCTTAGTCCAAATAGGTTTCCAGGGAACAAAGTATGATTTTGGCTTGACAGAGCCTTATACAATGACCGAACAGAAAACTTCCAATTCCCAGTCTTCATCCACAGTATTCTGTCCACCTCATAATTACCAAATTGCAAGGAATACAATTAGTTATAAAAATCAGAAATAATTCCAACACTCCACAAGGGAACCCACTAAAACGATCTAACAACTCGGACACTGAAGCCTCCTGATTAAGGGCCATCCTAAAACGAGAGGGAAATGTGGTCTTAAGAGCTGAATCACCACACCATAAGTGATGCCAAAAGCTGATCCTCACACCGTCACCGACCTCTAATTTAATAAACCGAGTAAAATCCTCCCATCCATTTCAAATATTCTTCCACAGACCAACACCATGCACACTTCTCACTTCATTTCAACACCAGCCCCCTCACAAACTCCCATACTTCAACTCAATAATGGTCTTCTATAAAGATTCCCCTTCTTGATGATACCTCCATGACCACTTCCCAAGAAGTGCCTTATTTAAGATTTTTAGATTACGAATTCCCAAAGAGCAAGGACTTCTCCTTCCCAGGCAAATGTGGGATCTCATACACCACCTACCAGTATCACTTACCAATCAGTATGGAGTATCACAACTATTACAAATACACGCCAATAATTGGCTGTTACATGAACAAGCTGACCTCCTGAATTTTGGCATGAAGAGTTCATCTATAATAGGCTTAAATCTTAACACACGGATCTAGTATCTGACCTGAAAAAGTTTAGAATTTAGCCCATCTTTGAAGCCTCCAGCAACTTGGCATAGATACCAGAGACCTGAGTTAGTCATGTCCTGGATGTTGAAACAAAACAAAGGAAAATATCAATTGCCAAAGAAACGTTAAGCATATACATTTTACATCCATGTCAGCATTTCGTATAGAAGTTATTGTATCAGCAATTAACAAACCCAACTTGATTACATTATCAGAGATATAACCTGTTTGTTTTCAAGAAGCTCAACCTTCCCTTCCTGTCAAGTTAATTGACAAACAAAAGATCAACAATCTTCTAAGTTTACTGAAATTAGCATGCCAGAGAAAATAACAAATATATATTTTTCGATAAGTAATAAAAAATACATAAATTTTTTGGATAGGTAAAAATAAAAAATACTTATTTTGAAAAAGGAAAAGCAGCTACTTACCAACCCAGATAGCATTTGATAGATTGATGCCACATCAAACCCAATTTGAGAAAGGTTTGATTTCACCTCATTCACCTGCATGCCAAAAAAGCTGCAAATAAATATAAGCATACTTCAAGACATGCAGTCATCGGAACTGGTACCGTTAGAACTTTGAGAATATTGATTGCAAACCCAAATCCAGATTGGACAAGAGATGAAGATATTAAAAGTAGCATCGCTTCTGATCTTAACAAGAGAAACACACAAGAAAGACCCACTGAAGGGGGCAAGAGTGGAACTAAAATGAATGGTAGTTTTGATCCTCTTATGACCACAATGCTTCAAACAAGGGGAACACATTTCTTATATCTTATCTAAAATGAATGCAGCATATCCAACCAAAAAAAGAAAGGAATAGCTTTATACATCATTTGCAATAAGCTTGGTTGTTTCCTTCTGCTCCTCCACCTTCCAGTCCAAGTTCTCCAGCTTCTTGGTTAGATGTCTCTTAGTTGCCTGCACAAATTGAGATTTTATAACACATGTCAACTTTAAAAGTGGCAAAGCAAAGAATTACTATCTGGAAGAACATACTAAACAATGGCTAAGCAATGCTACTTACACCTAGTGCTTCATGGACATGCTCTAATTGTTTGGACACAGTTGCAACAGCATTTGCCATATTGTGCTTAGTTACAAACATTACATCAGAAAGCGACCAACCCTGCACAACAAAAGAAAGAAAATTAGATACCAATCCTAAATCAGCAAGAATAGCTATTCTTAACAGTGCACTACCAAATGCAACGCACTCATGACAACAAAATTGGTGCGTTTGGATCACAATTAAAAACCTTACCTTCCACCACATGTAACAATATCCCATTGCTCCAAGTGCAGCAGCAGGCACTAAGTAAGAACCATAGCTCCCTGTGTGCCCATCAAAACATGTAGTTAAACTTCCCCATCCAAAAATCACATGTATTTATTAACATAGCCCATAAAAATTCTTTGAAAATGATGATACACAGGAAACAAGAACAAAAATGCACTGAGCTAATAGAGAATTAATTAATAATTCCTGATGAGCAAAGATGGGAAAGAAGTATAAATCAGCGAGTTCGAAAGTTTTTCTTTTCATTCTCATCAGCAAATACGATACAAACAAATTAACTACGTGTAAAATGAAATATACCAAAGGAAGGCCCCTTCGAGTAAAAAAAAATTGCAGTCATAAGAGGATCAATCATTCCATCCTGCAATTCTTAAATATGCTTTATTTATTAGGCCATTCCATCATATAGGCGATAAGGCTCAAGTCTCACAATTCTGGTTGGGTTTGGTTCTGATATCATTTGTAACAACTCAAGGAAGGCCCAAAGCACATCTGAGCCCATGCTCCAAGGGACCAATCAAGTTTACAGTTGGAGTCCCTTGGAATTATTATAAAGATTTTGAATTTTTCCCTGCTGAGCAACGTGAGATTCTATTCACCATCTTCCTATACACAATCCTGGATATTATAGAAAGATGAGATACAAAACATAAACAGAATTGCATTCGCAATTCACAACGATAAAAGATATGATAGGTCTGCGTACCATTCGATGATGAATCCCCATTGAAGATGGTTACAGGACGGGACACTGCTAACTCCCTGATCTCTTGAGCCAATTGTCGAATCTAAAGATAAAGAGAAGACAAGCACATGCGCATAACTAACTAAGCACCACCCATTTTAACAATATGGATCACACAACTATTAAAGCATCCCTAAAATATGAAGTGATTCGGTTTAATTCAAATGCATTTCGGGAATTTCTTTTCTTCATTTGTATGTTTTGAGTCACAATTTAACACTTCGCCTCTTTCTTTTGATCAAGGAAACATATCATTTCAGTTACACGCACGCAATGAGCATAACCATCGATGAATATATAAACCACCTATGTTACGCAGGCAGAGTCTTAAAGCTACAACCTTCAGCACTCCTCCGCAGCGTTCTAACGGACAGAAAGGAAGCGCGATTTGGATAAATGCTCATTAATTAACTGTGAGATACCTGAGCTGCAAGGACAGTAGTATCGTACTTGTTCGGCGAGATCTCGGCTTCATTTACACCCTTCAATAACTCCTGAAGCTGTGCAATCAGATCAGACAGTCGTCCGCCCCTCAAAACAACCGAACCCGTCAAACCTAAAATCGCCAAAATAAATAACAAAAACCAAAAAAAAAAAAAAACATAGTACGAATCAGCTGAAGTTTTAGAAACCAAATTAAAACGAAACTAAAGCGGTGATCATAAATAAAACTTCGAAATATCAATTTAAAAAGAAACAAAAGAAAAAAAGAGAAAAATTGACCTGCTCCGACGAGGATCAGAACCTTTGAGGTTGAAACCCCAGCCTGCAACGCCATGTTCTCTCTTTCTGCGACCGGAGAAGATTCGGGTTTCCAATTAGCCGATCCTTATTGACTCGGTTCGAGTCCTCGATTGTACGAAAGTGATCCGTCGTCGTTTTATATACACACGTATGAATGTCAAGTTTGCCAACCGGAGGATATAAGGAAATGACGTGGGCATTATTGACATTTTACAATTAAGCGTCTTGATTTACTCGAGTCTACTGTTTATCTTTAGATTCTACAATTTGGAGCACCCAACATTCAAGTCTACTGTTTTTGTCTGGATTTCTCTTTCTCCTCGGCTCGGAAACCGGAAGAAAAAGAAGGGTTTAAATCCATCTCCGTCCTGCGAATGCGAACAACCCAATAGCAAAGCCGGATGGCACCCACTATTCTCTTCGTTCTAATGGCTTCTTTCTTCATTACCACGAATTCCCATCTAGAACTAACGGACCAAGCCTTTACCTCCGTAGCCCTCTCCCAACAAGGTCTCGATTTTGTCAAAAATTTGCTTATCGACGAGGAAATTTCTTCAATAATCCCCCTTCAACTTCCCAAGATTGAGAAATCTGTGAAAATCCCATTTGTGGGTAACGTCCACATGGTCCTGTCGAATACTACAATTTACAAAATCGATGTTTCCGAGTCGTATGTGAAGCCTGGAGATACAGGGATTGCGATTATTGTGGCAGGGGCTACTTGTAATTTGAGTATGAATTGGTATTATTCTTACAGTACTTGGCTTGTGCCGGTTGAGATTTCGGATAGAGGGAGTGCTTCTGTTCAGGTATAGCTTAGATTGTTGGATTTTGTTGCAAACTTTTGCGTTTGGTTTGGGAATTTGGTATCTTTATTGTGCTACTGTTTAGGAATAACATATTTTAGAATTGTCTCTTTAATTTGATGCAAAATCTGGAT
>QEOT01006197.1:45878-70678 GCA_003123785.1 Pterocarya stenoptera
GGATGCAGACATTGCATGCCCAGAGGCCAGATGCATTTGTTATCATTTGAGTCTAAAGTTATTTTGAGAGCTGCCAAGAAAGTCGAGGGTTGAAATCTGCCATTGCCACTTTAAAAGTAAATGTATCCTTAGAGATGCTGCAGCAATGAATGTATCCATTGTGTTCAATTTCTGTGCCAGAGAACCTTGGACTTGGGTTGAGGCCTTGATATAGACAGTTATGATGTAGAATTTCTTCATCATATCGTGTTTGCAATATAGGACTGGTCGGAGTCTTTAAGATGTTATTACTTGGTTTGGTTCAGGGTTATATCATCTACTCAGTTAGGAAAAAGCTGAAGATGCAGTACAGTCGTATGAAAGGAAGACAAATTGAGAAATTGAAAAAATCTGGTGTTGAGGTTTGTAATTTCTTCATTGTAGTTTTGCTCTTCTCCTGTTGTATGTTGTATGTCTGACTTGAATTCTCCCTTTTTTTTTCTATTTTTTCAGATTACGGATATTGTATTGTCTCCAGAGGTGGCGTTCACAGGCGATACAACACCAGATTATATGCTTGATCCACGAAATGCTGATGCCTTGAGGGCAAAAGTTCTTATAACTGAGGTATCGTGTAGATAAACTCCTTGTGAATTTGCTTGCCACCTTGTTCATAATGGAAGTTTGTGTGCTGAGGTGGTCTTCATGTGGAGAGACAAAGCCTTATTTGCTTTTAAAGGAAAATTTTTTATCTGCTCTGAATTCTGTTGGCAGCATGTTTTGAAGCCGTGTGTATAAAAGTGCTAAAACTTCTAAAGCCAGGTTTCTGATATGCTTCTTGAGGAGATTCCATTGCACGTCAGAATGTGTGACAAGCCATGAGTTTCTCTTTTGACCTTTCTATTTTCAGTAGAATTAGATTTCGTTATGACTAAAGTTAGACCACTGTACTTAATTATAAATTAAAAAACAAGAAGAAGAAGAAGAAGTTAGACCATTTTACTCCTGAAAATTGGAACTCTTTCCATGCTACATGCACAAGTGCTATTTGATGGAGATTTATAACTTTCCTAAAGCCTTGACATGGCTGCCAATCTTGATGCTGACTGCCCCCACTGGTAAAGGCCCTACTCTATTAATCACATACACATGCATAGTCACAAATTACTAAACAGATATAATGCTCTCTTGTTGTCATTGTTTCAGTAGTTCATATTCAAAGTTGTGGTAGTCTAAGTGACTATTTTCTAGATACTAGATTTTCTTTGTACCAGCCAAATGGATATATGAACATATTCAAATCAGAGTAGAATTCAACGTATGTCTCATTGATTTTGTGCCAGACTTGAGTTAATGTTATTGGAAGTAAAATATTCTTTTTTTTTTTTTTTATTGGCACCGGGTGTCCAGGAACAGTGCTAATCCCGGGGGTGCATGGGCCCTCGGCAATGAATTTCCCGCAAGTGCACCTTGGGTAATTCGAGGGAAAAATTCCCCAGTCCGATGGCTCCTAGAGATTGTTTGCACCCAAGGGGATTTGAACCTTAGACCTAGGGAGAGCATACCCCCAAGCCCAAGGCTTTTACCACTTGAGCCAACCCCTAGGAGTTATATTCTTGATTTTATATCATTCACTGAGATTCTGGTTCAATATCATTTGATAGATGAAGTTCTTTTGACAGGCAACTTTCCTAGATGAAGGGTTCAGCACTGAGCATGCACGACAACATGGTCATACACATTTATTTGAGGTATGTCGAGCATTTTCATTAGATGAACAATCACGGTATTCCTCTACCATAAGTGAGGCTGATTTTGAATAAATTTTGGGGCACCACCCTTTTCTTTTTAAAAGATAAAAAAAAGGTGTATCGAGCATAGAAAAATCAGTTTTGACTTCCCTTGGGAAATATAATAACTTCTGTCATATATTTGAGTCCGGGAAGGGAAGGAGGTGTTGATTGGTGAGCACAAAGACCAGAAAGGGGGAATCTTAGTTGTTTTCCAACTTTTACACTTTTGTGAGCACGCATAGTTTGTGTTATCCATTGTATCATATGATAGTTTTCAGCAGCCAGCTAAAACCTCTTGGAATGACCCAAGCGAAAATTGGATGGCTAATATCGCCCAGTGCACAGTTTGACCAAGATTAGCTTCATGGCATTATGTCCAACAAGATATGGATCCAGTCCGCTGATATACAAGCCATCCTATTCTTATCTGAATAACCCTCTTTGGATATCTAAATAGGACTAAAAATATTCTCTTGTACTCATTTTGTTTACTGAAGTAGGATTCTGTTGAAACTGCAGATCATTGAACATGCTCAATGGATTCGAAATAAAGCAGTTTTATTGACTCATTTTTCTTCACGCTACAATATAGAGGTAATTGTTTATTTGGACCATACTGTCTGTGACTATTTGATGGTAATTGCAGTGTGTAATGACTATTCGCTTATAATTCTTGAAGATCCAATAAGATACTTGCAAGGGTTTCCTGCCTATAATAAGAAAGGCATGTTAACATTATTATGCCAGAATCAATTCCCCATTTCAATCATTTTTAGCTATTTAAAGGGATGGGGTAAAATGGGATGGTCTGAATCATATGATGATCATGGTCTTTTATCAGGTAGTTTTGTGTGATGAATTTAGTATTTCGGTTTAGAGTTTGTTTGCAATGTCTAAACACCTGGGTCAAGTTTAACCAAAAGAGATTTATTTACCAAATCATCCTCCACTGCTCACAAGAATGTTGCAGACTGGATTTTAAGTTGGATCGATGACAACTTGGAATTCACTTGCATGAGCTGCACATGCTTGATTATTGGAAACGCTTCATTATGTAGGCATGACCCTTGGTCCTTTCCTTCATAAATCATGTAACTGAGGGATTGCAATTGCTGTCAATTGCAGGACATTCGTCAAGCTGTATCAAAGTTGCAGTCGAAGGTGTCAGCAAAAGTAGTTCCTCTTACAGAAGGTTTCAAATCTATGTACTCTTAGTCGGATTCTAGTGTTGAATATATCTATTAGCAAATGGAAACACCTAGAGAGAGAAAGAGATGTAATCAACTTGTAACTTTGATGTTCATGTTGACGTGTAATCAATTTGTAATTTATTCTTGTTTGAGTTGAAATTCGTGTTACAGAGGAGAACCTACTCATAATGTGCCTTGTTAATGTGAACTTTATAATTTATTTCAAACTGAAAGAGTGGTATAGGATTTGATGCGGCATAACAAGAATGTTTGCCATTGGACTCTGGACCGTGCCTTGGTAGTCCAGCAAACACTATTAGATAATTTCCACTTTGCAGATTATGTATTTATGTTACTGAAGATATTGGTGTGACTTCGGACAGCGCGTTGCCGGGACGTCTATTTTCAGTGAATTGCCCCGTCCAGACCCACGTGGACGAAGGCATTAAGGCCGAACCACCATGTCCGAAAAATGGCTTCAACATATTGTACTCTATTATGTCGAGAAGTTTTTCATGGACAACTTGTAGAGCAGTTAATAAACAATCGTAAATTTCTTACCAAAAAATAGAATAGGCCTACTCTAGTAACCCGAGAATGGCCATTACCAAATGTCCAGCTATCTCTGTACTCCATTACTGATTTTTTGTTCTGACATGTTCTGATTTTTGATGTTATGCATTCTTCTTCACCTTTGACTTTATTCACTTCAACAAAAGAAAGAAAATAAGAGTGAGACGGTTGTTCCTGCATATTTTAACCTTGATTCATCCTACTTAATTGGACTTTGACATTATACAAACAATAGAAAGGAGAGGAACCTTCGACTTTATACTCTAATGAGAATGAGAATTTCCTTCTTACATGTTCTTATAGACCATAACCAATCGTTGATACAAATAGTTTAAGATAGATGCGAATAGAAATGCTTTACAAGAAAACCCCGAAGATGAAAAGTCATAATTTTTCTCCCTGATGATGTTTGGTGGTCCGTAATGGCAAGATTACAATTGAGTTCGATGGGTGCGATTACAATGGGTTTCTCAAAACATGTAGTGAAAGAATTGAAAGTTTTTTATTATCGAAGGATCGAAACTTCATGTTTATTACTGAGAGAAGTTGGAAGGTGATGAACGAGTACTTGAGACTAGGGTTGTCCACGGTGTAGTGGTTTGCTAAAGCAATGGAGGACTGTCTGAAGGGAGAGAAAAAGGACTTCTACACCACGATAAGGTAAGGAAATCGCAACTTCATAGCGCAATGGTGCTAAAATGCTCATGGTCTGTACATGGTGCTAGTGGAATACAATGGTGGTAGTAGGTATAGTTTTATCTTCATACCTAAAGAGATGAAGGGTAAGGGATGGAGGAGGATGGCAGAGGCACTATGGGAGTTCACAAATAAAGGGAGAGGCATAAGTCATTATAGAGGAGGGGCACCTATAAAGCCGTAAGCCGTTGGTGGCAGTGCTTCAGCCGCAAAAAGGCTCGTATAGGGAGGTCCTGGAGCTGACAATGAAGCCAGTGCAACCCCATGAGAATAGGGTTGGAGATAGAGGCGCCATGGAAGCTCGGAGAGGAGCCTCTGCAAGACAAGTTAAGATGCATGGAACCGGTAGAGCTCCTCTAACCGTAGGTACAATCAGTGCTCAGTGGAGGGTGGCAGTGGCAAGCCTTCTGTCGGCCTGGCAAAGGGGGACATATGCGGTACGCTGCTAGACGTGAAGGCACAACTGAAGGAACTTCAAGAAAAAGTGAATTTTTTGATACGGTGCAAAGGGAGAAAAAAGGACATGAGCTTGGGCTTAGAGATCAATAGGCTCAATACAAGCTTGGGCTTAGAGGAAAGTGGACTCAGCAGAGTTATAGATGGGCAGCTCAAAAGGGGACAAATGGCTGACTCTCATAGGAAAACCAACACCATTGAGATGTTGAATATACATGGAATGGCCNGCCGTAAGCCGTTGGTGGCAGTGCTTCAGCCGCAAAAAGGCTCGTATAGGGAGGTCCTGGAGCTGACAATGAAGCCAGTGCAACCCCATGAGAATAGGGTTGGAGATAGAGGCGCCATGGAAGCTCGGAGAGGAGCCTCTGCAAGACAAGTTAAGATGCATGGAACCGGTAGAGCTCCTCTAACCGTAGGTACAATCAGTGCTCAGTGGAGGGTGGCAGTGGCAAGCTTTCTGTCGTCCTGGCAAAGGGGGACATATGCGGTACGCTGCTAGACGTGAAGGCACAACTGAAGGAACTTCAAGAAAAAGTGAATTTTTTGATACGGTGCAAAGGGAGAAAAAAGGACATGAGCTTGGGCTTAGAGATCAATAGGCTCAATACAAGCTTGGGCTTAGAGGAAAGTGGACTCAGCAGAGTTATAGATGGGCAGCTCAAAAGGGGAAAAATGGCTGACTCTCATAGGAAAACCAACACCATTGAGATGTTGAATATACATGGAATGGCCTGTATGGACGCCCCTCTAATTTGAGAACATGTTGCTGATTTTTTAGAACACCTGCTTATCGAGCAAGGGGGGTGGCGATCAAAGCTTGATGGACTAGGTTTTGAGTGTATTGAGCTGCAGAATTTCTCTTGGTTGGAGAGGTCCTTCAAGGAGACAAAGGTTCACGGTGTGGTGAGGAGAATGGTTAAGACATTTTATATGGGATTCTTCCAATCATGTTGGGATGTGGTGAATAAGGATCTAATGAAAGTGTTCCAGGAATTGTTCTCAGTTAAAAATATTGATAAAGGCCTCAATGCCACTTTTATTGCACTAATTCCTAAGAAAATTAGAGAATCAGAGGTAAAAGATTATCGGCCCATTAGTTTTGTGAATGGAGTGTATAAGATCATTTTCAAAGTGCTTGCAAATCAACTAGGGGAGGTATTAGGGAAGATCATTACAAAATCTCAAAATACATTTGTAAGGGGTAGGTAAATTTTGGACTCAGTTCTCATCATCAATGAATGCCTAGATAGTAGACTAAAGTTTGGTAATATAAGGATCCTATGTAAGTTGGATATGGAGAAGGCATATGATCACGTTAATTGGAACTTCCTACTTTACTTGCTTGGGAGGTGTGGATTTGGGGAGAGATAGTACTCGTGGTTCAGATGGTGCATATCAATGGCTAATTTTTTAGTTTTGGTGAATGACAATCCAATTGGCTTCTTTAACAACTCCCAAGTCCTAAAAGAAGGGGATTTGTTGTCCCCACTTCTCTTTAATATTGTTATGGAGGCCCTTAGTAGAATTATCTCGGCTTTGGTTAATAATGGCTTTGTGGCTGAATTCTTAGTTGGTCAATAAGGGTACTCTTAACATTTCTCATTTGTTGTTTGCAAATGAAACACTGACATTTTGTGAGACAGAACAAAATTAGATTCAGACACTAATGGCACTTTTACTTTATTTCGAAGCAACATCATATTTGAAAGTGAACTTTAACAAATCAAAGTTGGTGTCAGTTAGTAATGTTCGCAATATCCACCAGTTAGCTAACATTCTTGGATGTAAGGTTTCCTCTCTTCCCAAGAATTATCTTGGTCTTCCATTGGGGGCAGCCTCAAGGGCTAAATCAGTCTAGGTTATAGTGATTGAGAAGATAGAACGTAGATTGACAAGTTGGAAGAGACTGTATTTGTCGAAAGGTGGCAAGGTCATCTTAATCAATAGTACATTGTCTAATTTATCAATGTACTTCTTATCTTTATTACCAATTCTAGCAAGTGTGGCGACCAAGATTGAGAAACTTCTTCGTAATTTCTTTTGGAGTGGCGTGAGTGATGACTTCAAATTCCATCTAGTAAGTTGGGAAAAGTTATGCTCGTCAATCTCTTCTGGTGGATTGGGAATTATAATTCTGAAGATTTTCAATTGGGGTTTACTTGGAAAATGGTTGTGGCAATATAATATAACCGAAATTCTTATGGAAGTCAATGATTGATTGCAAATTTGGATGTTTGTGGGGGTGGGAAGGGGGTTGGTGCACTAGAGAGGTAAGTGGGGCTTATGGAATAGGAGTCTGGAAGCATATTAGACGAGGGTGTGAGGGTTTTTACTCATCATACTATACTCGTATTGGGAGATGGCTTTAGGATAAAATTCTGAAGCGACCTATGGTATGAAAATAATGCCCTAAATGACCCATTCCCTTCAGCTTTTCAAGTTGCGTGTGAGAAAGAAGCTTTGGTGATTGACTTTATGATGATATCTAGGGATCAAGTCCAATGGAACATCAACTTCAGTAGGGCGGCCCAAGATTGAGAAGTTGGTAGCTTTGAGGACTTTTTTAATCTCTTGTATTCCATGAGACCAAGCACTCAAGGAGCTAACACATTGTGGTAGATACCCGTAGGTAAAGGTACGTTCTTAATTCGTTCTTTCTATAAGGTTTTCACACAGTCATAGAACAATTAGTTTCCATGGAAAATGATTTGGCATTTTTTGTTTGGACGACTTCTCTAAGTAAGATTCTAACGATGAATAACTCATGGAAACGCAAGTTGATCATAGTAAATTGGTGCTGCATGTGTAAGAAAACTGGTGAGACTATGGATCATCTTTTACTACACTGTAAGATTGCTAGAGTGTTATGAGATGAATTGTTCTACGGATTAGAGCTAGCTTGGGTTATGCCCACCAGAATGTTTGCGCTTTAGGCCAGTTGGACAAATCTAGGAAGTATTCCACAAATCACAACCACATGGAAGATGGTTCCTATCTGTATTCTATGGTGCTTATGGCAGGAACGAGATGACTGAACATTCGAAGACAATGAGCACTCATTAGAGGAACTTAGATCTCTTTTTATTGGAACTTTATTTATATGGGACATAGCTATAAATTATAATGGACTCGGTGTTCATGACTTTCTTGTTTCCATTTCTTCTTCCTAGATAGGTGTTAGCTCTTGTATATCATCTTGTGTACTTGGGTTTTACTTATTCTTATTAATACAATCGTTTACTTATATAAAAAAAAAAACAAATAATTTAAGATATTACTAACTTTAGCTATAAATCCTATTAGGTGGTATTTCCTATGCCATTCCATGCAACATCTCTCTTGAAAAAAAAAAATGGTCCATGGATCGAATACCATGCCTGGCATCCAAAAATTAACCTTTTATAAATTTTCTTGGAGAAAACTACTTCTTTGTACATAACTCACTATAACTATGACAACTCAAAGAGCCCAATCCTATTTTTTTGCCATTTGATTTTATCAGAGCATTCCCATCCGGATGCCTAAACTACTGTTATCTCTAAAATTTAGGAAAAATTTTTGGGGAATGTTGAAAAGCTCCCTCCCATCCCATTCCATAAATTAGGGATTTCATTTAGGAGAGCTACAGTCGTTCCCCATATTTGGAGAACCACTGTACATCCCAATCAACCATCCCCTTCATTTCTTGTTGTTGGTCTCGCGTGTTCCTCTCTTCCACTCTCAAATGCTCTCATTCGTGGAGGCCCTCTCTCGGACTGTTTGCCACCATTGATGGTGGCTTCTCTTCATCGATATATTATATGTAAGTTATCTCTTCTCTCTCACATATTTCCTCTTCTTCTCTCTATGGATGGACTCTGTCCTCTCTCGCACAAATTGAACACACTGAGCCTCTCTCGCGTGGTTGAAGCTAATACATTTTCGAGTTTAAATATTATTGTATTTGTCACTTTGGCCACTGAAACTCGAGAACCCTAAATTTAAATTACTGCTCTAGGATTTGAATATTCATAGATCTATGACCCATATTCACAGCAACTTTCATGCATATATCTGCCATGGTTTTCATATGTGTTACCTCTTATGACTTCTTGGTTGTATGTATCAATTGATCTGCTTGGCCATTGAAATTCGAGAACCCTGCATTCTATTTAGTGCTCTAGCATTTGAATGGATAATATGGATTTATGTATCATTCACGACACACTCAATGCATCTATCTGCCATGGATGAATTTGAGACATTGCTCTTATATGTTTGAGGAAATTGTTTATTCTTTGAGCAAATTTGAGCAATTTCGAGTATTTTTTGCATGTTGGCTTTTTGTATGATTCAAGGTCACACTGAAATCTGAATCTACCATGGTTGAATGTTGGACTTGTGCTCAGTTTAGACTTATCGTATTTGGGCACTCAATATTATTATTGTGAACATAAATTTCGGCATCTATTTTTGGATTTGGATAATTGGTTTTTGTTCTTCTTCTTACACCTCACTTTGATTGGCTTTGTTTGGGTTGCCTTTCTTTAGCTTCAATTATTTCATCTAGTTAGTCACCTTGTTCAGAAAATGGAGATATATAAGTTAATGGAACTTCTTGAGTTCAAATAATTTTGATTAACTTGTCAAAAAAACTGGGAATGAATTCATTTTTTCTTGTTCTTTCCTTCACCCAATTTTTTTATTATCCATTTATACAGGGCACACTCAAATCTGAATCTGCCATGGTTGAATGTTGTGGAATTAAGCAGTTTAGACTTATTAGTTCTATGTATCTGGGTACTCAAAATGGAAGATTTGAATTGAAAATTTTGCAGCTCTAGTTTGGATTTGGATAATTGATTTTTTTTTTCTTTTTCTTACACCTTACTTTGATTGGCTTTGAATGTGTTGGCTTTGTTTAGCTTCAGTTATCACTTTGGTTTACTCACATTATTCAAAAAATTATTAGAAATAAATAAGTATAAGTAACTGATTCAGTTTAAAGGATGTTCATTAACTTGTAAAAAAAAAGGTCGATCAAGTTCATTTCGAACTCTTCTTTCCTTCACCCAATTTTCATATTATTCAGAATATTCTTTCATGATTTGAATCATTAGTCTCTTTGTGTATCCTTAGACTTGTGCTCTAATGTATATGCCATGGTTGAATTTAAGGCATTGCACCAATTGGATTGTGGAAATTATTTGTTCTTTAGGTAAATTATATCTATGTTATTGTGGTATTTGGTTGGTTGTATGCATGTTTGATCTTTATATGATTTAGGACACACTAAAATTCGAATCTGCCATTATAGAATGTTGTGGAATTGCACAGTTTGGATTTGTTTGTTGCATGTGTTTGTTGGTTTGAGCAAATTGATATTACCTTGTTATTAATTGATTTGGTGATATCTTTACTTATTGTTCCCATGGACTGAGCTGCTGTTGGTTTGAATTACCTAGTTTGGACTAAATGAGCTACTTTCTAATTTATGTTTTTATGTTCTTATTCATTTTGTATGCTGTTTAGTATTGGATTTTCCTTCTCTAACCCCTCGGCTATGAATTGCTTTGTGCTATTAGGACATTTGCAGTGTTTGGTACTGATGAATAATTATTTCTCGTGGGGGGCTGCATGTCTACTGTTAGGTTATGATGATGGTGTTAATGGGGGCTAATTCATAAGTGTTAGTGGAGCCACATCGAGATGGCGGGATAATTGTTACCCGGATGACCATATTGCAGTTTATGATAGTTTTCACAAAAGGAAACTAGGGTTTGGATTAGGTTTTGCAACCATTTAATGTTGGGCTCCTGTCTCACATATGATGTAAATGTAAACCAATCTGAGCCACATTTAAAACACACAAGTGTTTAGGGAAGTGAATGTGAATGCTCTTATTTTCTATTTTGCAAACTGATTTTATTATTGGATTTGAATTGTCTTAATTCCACGGCTGTGATGATGAGAAAATCCGAAAAGGGTAAAGTGAAACTTTGGCACACACTTCCATGGCATGGTAACTCGAATGACGAATAAATAGTGGCAATCGGTTGTTGCAGCCATGTTAGGGAGGGTGCCAAGTGTGGTCATATGTTATCATAGGATTTCTGAGCAGGCTATCAAAATCGCTTACAAATATTGTTCTTAATTGTCTAACATGTATATCACATTTCTATGTTTACAACTTTTTAGTGATGGATTCACAAGAGCATAAAAATATATTCTTCACAGCCTTTTGACATAGTAACCTGAAATTGACCACACTTATGGTGGTCAAAGTGAACAATCTCCAGTAACTTTGGGTGACTCTCCACCCACACTCCAAGTAGAGCCTCAATCTCAAAGAAAATCAGCCAGGGCTGCAAACTTCACCTCCGAAGAAGACAAGTTACTTGTCTTCGCATGGCTGAATAGTAGCGTTGATGCCATCTAGGGAATAGACTAAAAACACGTCCAACTTTAGAAAAAAAAGTAGTTAATACTTCAATGAGTATAAAGAAGGTACAAATGTGCATTGTGTTGGGTCCTTAATACAGCAGTGGTCTGTCATTCAAAAGGTGGCGAACAAATTTTGTGCTAAACTTGCCCAAGTTGGAGGGTTGAATCAAAGTAGCATGATTGAGCAAGACAAGATATAAGCATGTTCTCTTTTATTATTTTCAGCACTTAATTATGATATTTATGCGTTATGTTTCCTTTATCTTTAATGGGTGGTTATTATTTAATTTTATGCTTTAATTGGAAGTTTGATAAAGTAAAGGTCATGTACCAATCGTTTGAGAAAACATCATTTCTTTCAGTTTGAGCATTGTTGGTAGTTGTTGAAGGACCAGCCGAAATGGAATCAGCGTTGCACAAAGGACGGGATAAAGCGAAGGTCGACGATGTCCTCGACATATTCGGGTATCTCAGTAGTTGCACCTAGTTCACTTCTAGATTCAGTTGGTAGTACAGAGGTCGATAATCTAGTGAATAATGATGTCATTGAATTGGATAGGCCAATGGGAAGAAAAGTTGATAAAGGAAAATGTAAGACCCAAGGCAAGGCATTTGATGAGCTTCTAGAGCTGAGCAAGCGTAAATATATTCTCCTAGAGGAGTCACGTGCTTAGACGAAAGAATTTTTTGACTCATGGCTGAGAAGATGGCATATGATTGAGAAAAGGGAGGGAAATAAAAGTAGACAAGAGGACGAGAGACTAATGTCGGAAGCGGAGAAATTGGAAATCGCTCTGTGGAAGAGAGATGAGCGCATAATGTTGCTAGATGTGAGTACATTGCCTGGAGTTCAGTGGATATATTTCCAGCAACCTCAAAGGGAGATATTGGCGAAACGCAATGCATCAGAAAATTGAGGCTCGATTTTTTTTTTTTTTTGTAACTAATACATTTATTTAGTATTCGAGCATTTGTATTTTATGCTTGGCACATTAGTATAACTTGCTTGACTGTTGAGAATGATGTTGAGGGTATTTTTGAAGGACTTTAGCACGTTTGTTGTATTTTATAATTTATACGTTAGCAAGTATTTATTGAGAAGATAGAAAAACGTGATCGTTGAATTTGAGTCTAACATGGATATATGTTACTTGATTACATCTCGACATTACAAATCTTTAAATTATTACAGATAATGAAAATATTATAGTAACAATCAGCATGTTCTTGAAGAAAACATGTTTTTTAGAATGAAAATTGTAGAAATAGAAATATATGGTCGCTACTAATGAGAAGATAGAGAATCCAATAGAACCTTCTCTTCGATTGTTAGGAATAAATTTGTCATTGATGTTCAATTAAATCTGCTTGTAGTTGATGATGTGCCGAGCTATCTCTAATTTCATAATGATGTTGAATGAAGTTTATAAATTCGTTTGTTGGATTGGATGATAGTTCTGAAATATCATCATCAACTTGATCATACTCTATGTTCAGATCCTGACTATCATCACACTTGTTCTCTATGATCATGTTATATAGAATAACATATATTCTCATTATATTTGTTAGTTTATTGACTTTGAAAAATCGGGAAGTCCACGAACGATTGCAAATCGTTGTTGAAGGACCCAGAAGGCATGCTCGAAATCTTTTCTTTCGAATTCTTATGCTGTGACAAAGTTTTTCTTTTTATTCTCTTGGGGTGATGGAATTGTCTTCACAAACATTGATCACTTGGGATAAATACTATCGGTAAGGTAGTACCCCATAGTGTAGTCATTACCATTGATTGTGTAATTAATTGGAGGAGCACACCTTTAGGCAAGTTTCTTGAAAATAAAAGATCTCTCTAGCACATTAATATCGTTATGTGAACCAGGCATACAAAAAATGTATACCATATCCAAAGATCATATGAAGCAACTGCTTCTAAAATAATAGTTGGTTCATAGATGTGGCCGGAATACATACCTTTCTAGGCAGCAAGATAATTTTTTCACTTCCAATGCATGCAATTAATGATTCCTAGCATTCCTAGGAATTCCTGTTGTTCACCAACCATAAGCAATTGAACAATATCATTAACATTTGAAGACCGCAAATATTCATCGGAAAAAACAGTTACGATTGTCTTGCAGAATTTTTTGAGACTCTCCATTGCGATGCTTTCTCTAATACGTATGTATTTATCCATAAAATCTCCAGTAACCCCATACTCCAGCATTCTAAGTGTTGCGGCTATTTTTTGCATAGAAGATAAACTGATTTTTCCGGCATTATCTTTTCTCTAGACGAAGTAGGGTTCGTAAGCTTCTACCTCATTTAGAATAACGGAGAAATAGGGAACGACTCATCCGAAATCTCATTCGAAATGGATTGGAAGGATATATTAGATTTTCTACGAAATAGTCACGGAAAAGGCACTCGTACCCTTGAATATGATCACACCGAATAAATTTAGGATGTTGGCGCTTGCCACGATGTCTCTATGACTCTCCATCAACCTTGGCATTAAGAACAATATCCAACTTATCATCAGATGATAAGTATGTGAGCAATTTGTGAAAGAAAGAACGAGCCATTTGATGAAGGGAGTTGGAGATGACACTTGGGTTTTTGAGAATGTGAATGTAAGCAGAAGACGTATTTATAGAGGAAAAAGTTATCGTTACATATAAGACAAAAAATGTTACTGTTGGAGAAAAGACAAAAAAAGTTACAGTTGGAAAATGCACATATTAAAAAAATTATTATTATTATTAATACTGATGTTGAATTGAAAAATAATACTGTATCCGAGAAAAAAAAATCATATAAATATTTATAAAATGTGATATTTGAAAAGAAGAGAATAATACAAAAGAGTTAGTGGTTAAGAATAGAAATAGAAGTGAGAGAAAAAAGTAATAAAAAAAGAATAGAAGAATAGTATTTTAATAGAATAAAGGAAGTATAGGGAATGTAATGTATAAGATTTTTTAAAAATGAATAAAATTTAGGATAAAATTATAGAAAGTGTCATTTTTAACTAAAATTTTAAAAAAAATTTAAAAAACCGGATGGAAAGCTCTCGTGCCTCCTTTGAAACTCTCTAGTTTGCCTATATGCTAACATAAAAAATAATAACCATTGAAACCATTAATTTAGTTTCAAATTTCTTATATAAGAAAATATTCAATTATTAGAACTGTCACATGCCCTATTGTAAGATCATAGGATGTGGCACGCAATGATTGGTATATTATGGGTTGCAGACCTTAGTAGTTCTGGCAAGTCCTATGTGAAACAAGGAACCCTGCGCTGTTCATTACTCATTAGCACAATGCCCATCAAAGAATCCAAAAAAAAAAAAAAAAAGAGCCTTCTTTTTAGTTTCTGATAGCCGTTATAGCGGTGTTGAGCTCTGATCTATCCCATGAATACTGCTATATTGAAAAAAGATATCCCATGAATACTGCTGTTGCTCCCGTTGCTTCTAATAAATTCCCTCTTTCAACCGGAAAAAAGATAAATAAAGAAATACGTGTTCGATCTCTAAGGTCGCAAGCGGCAAGCTCCACCTCAACCAGGACAACCTTGTGACATCCCTAAAAGGGGGGAAAAAAGAGAGGACAAATCCATGCGCAGAATCTGATAAAAAAACGAGAACAAGAACAGGCTTGAAGCTTCTCAGTACCACCCCTCTATTAGAGCTTCTCTCTATTTGCGAACTGAGGCAAGCATCGATACGTGAAATACTCTTCAATTTTTCACGCTCCTTTTCCGATTCCTCTTTGGTTTTGGCCTTTGTTATTTATCTGGTCAGGCGTTGTTTTCTAAATTAGAAGCGTTTTCTTCATCTTGTTCTTTCTTGTTTTGTGCTTTAGAATCCCTCGACCAAATCTCGGGGCTATGAGGAAGAGGGAGAGAGAAAACCCTTGTGGGGTTTGTGGTCACTATCATAAATATGAAGAAGGAGAGGTCTGCGGGGTTTGTGGCCACCGGATTCCGGCTCCATCAGAGAAAACATCGATTCAAGTTAGCGCCTTTCCATCGGAGATCTTGCCCGAGTTCTTATATCTTGGTAGCTATGATAACGCGTCGCGTTCGGAGCTTCTTAAGTCTCAGGGAATCTCTCGGGTTCTCAATGTAAGTTCGTTGTTTTCCTAGCGTTCTAATGTTTGGCTCGGACTTGTACGATCAAGATTATAATATTTTGGCTGTTCTGCATGCTGTGTTAATGTTAGTCTATTTAAATGTTCTATGAAATTGATCACTTTGATTGAATTTGTGATTTGGGATTGAATTTGGCTGTGGTTCTCTTCACGGTTACATAGGAAGCTGCTTTGTAAAATAATGGGGAAAGACTTGTTTGATGGTGGAGGGCTTCTGAATACATTCTCTCTAATTTGTTTATCGTGTTTTATGATTTGAGTAATATGGGGCTTTAAGAAAGATGATATATTAATTTCATAACTAATGCAACAATTATCTTTGATGGAATGGATTTTTTTGTTGTTGTTGATAAGTATCTTTGATGGAATGGATTTAGCCTTGAGATCGAGTGGGGGAGTGGTATTTGGCACTTTTCAGTGCCCTGAATGATCGTTTAGGGGGATAGGTAAAAATGGTTACGCTGGTGCAGTGGTGCTGTTGGAGGGTGTCGCATGATCACATAAATTTAATGAGGATAAATGAAAGTTTATGAGAGAGCTATAAAGTATCCATGCTTTGTTATATCAAAAGTTTGATGGGACTAAGAAATATGGCCATTATGTGGATAAATATGGGATTATATTTAATGAATGACCTATAAAGAAGTAAATAACAGCATGAGTTGAGGTCAAGACGGGGAGAAATAGTTTAGGAGCTACAGGAACAATGTGAAGGCTAATGAAGCTTTTATCCCAAAATACGTTTGATTTATGAGTTAAATGTAAATTTGGCTCATATAGAACTAAATGAAAAATGGTGATTTTCAAAATCAATAGTTATTTCATATTAGAAAAAAAGCAATATAACTATGCATATCATAATACATTTGTAGGGAAGGTTGAATTTCAGGGAAAAAAAAAAAAAAAAAAAAGAAAACAAATTATTGGTTGGAGATAGACAAAATGACTTCAAAACGGAAGTTCATCTCCTGTATTAATTTGTTCACATAAAAAAAGTGATCTTGTACGATGCAAGGATGAGATTCTTATATTATACTTTACTTTCTTTTATGTATATATGCAGACGGTACCTGCTTGCCAAAACCTCTACAAGAATTCATTCACCTATCACTGCCTCCAAGATGAGAAAATTTTGCCTTTTGATGATGCAAATCAATTTTTAGGTGTGTTATGCTTTCTAGTTCATAGGGAATTTATATTTTTTGTTCACTTGCTGCTTTTTAGATACTTGTGCTTATTGTGCTGCTTAGTGGAGTATTTTTATTGGTAGTTGTCTTATAAAAATACTCTCTTTTTTTCTTTCTTTCTTTCTTCTTCTTCTCCTCCTCCTCCTCTCTTAGTTATTGATAAGTAAGGATAAATGGTAAGGTGTAGCTGAATTTAAGGGGCCTTGCTTCTTCTTCTTCTTCTTCTCCTTTATACTACAAATAGCAGTAGGGCCTTGCTTTGCTCTGTTTGGCCTAATAAGTGCCTTTAATGTTGTATGCACGAGAATATGCTTTATAAATACATTGGCAACTTGCATCTGCTTCCAGAGTCTTTACTTGTTTCCTTTATATATGATTAGGATTGTAAATGCTCCCTTTATTTGTTTTCTGCTATGCATCTCCACAATTTAGGTTTAACTTCCGGGTAAAACAATTGCTGATCTCTTTTGCAATATTGAGAAAGATCCTCTTTGTACTTGGGGAGCCAGATGCCAAGGGAGTTGAAGAAGCCACTCTTCAACTCCATCGTAATCTGGGTCACCACATTAGTTGCATTCTTTCTTGATTCGCTTTTTATTCAGGAAACTATATGTATTTTGGGGGTTAGGTACACTTTTTGCCAAGTTCTCTTCTCACTATCAAGTTGATAATCTCATCCCGGTGAATTATTTCCTCCATAGGTGCTATTTAGTACATAGGGGCTTCACTCGATGCGGAACACTGGGACTAAGAGTGGCTAATGGAGAGTCAGAGTGATTAGGGAGGAAAGCCCTTCAATACTGTTATCCCTTAGATTGACAAAAGGAGATTACTGTTCTGCAATGTACTCAATAAATTCAAACCTTCAGTGTGAACAATTCATTGACTACTATGATTAACTTGTGCAGTTTGTGACAGAGAATAAGCTTCAGTACCAATTTACTGAGGTTAATTGTTGGATCTTTCAATTGTACCACAAATATTCTCATTTAGTTGGCAGTTTGAGTTTATGCGTGCTTGATTTTGCAGAGCAATGTGAAAGGGATAAAGCTCGTGTTCTGGTGCACTGCATGTCTGGAAAAAATAGGTAGATTATTAGCAAAACAATTTGGGCCTGTCTCTGTCTCTCTCACCCTTCCCCCTGCACATGCAAAGGTCAAAGGCTAACATCCACAAGACGCATATAGCCACACTTGCTGCACACCCACTCACAAATGCATCGAGAATGCTACTACATAGCCTCCATACAAGATGATTTGATTTTATGAATTTTTTGCTCTGAAACAGTTGTTCTTTCTCCCTGACAGGTCACCGGCTATTGTAATAGCGTACTTGATGAAGTCCAAAGGATGGAGACTTGCCCAAAGTTACCAGTGGGTGAAAGAGCGGAGACCATCTGTTGAACTATCTGAAGGTAAGAACATTTCTGTTACCACTTTGTCAGAATAATCAGTAAATTACTTAGCTAAATTTAGGTAGTCTAGAGATAATATGTTGAGGAGTATCAGTCTGTCAGATTGGACTCTCGCATCATTAAGCCCTAGATTATGACTATAGAGGTTGTTTGAAGTAAACAAATGATGATGCTGGTCAACCTATGAACGCTGATTGGGACATATGGTGGTTTGGGATATTGCAACATGGATGGGTTGTAACTCTTTTTTTTGGCCCTTTCTTGGATGTGTTTGGGTCAGCATGCAAATTTAGTGCATATTAAAGCTTCAAGTTCTCAAAGGTTTCATTATACAAGGCAGCACTTGGGTTGGTAACTGTCCTTTTCTGGTGCTGTAATGAAGTGCTCTTGAAAGTTCTTTGTCAGTAAAGGCCTTGTCTAGCAAATACTTAAAAGCATACATTTAGTTGGAATTAATGAGCTGTCTCCCTTCTCTAACTTCCATTTCTTTGTTTCTTAACATAGCTGTCTACCAGCAACTTCAGGAGTATGAGCAGAAGCTCTTTGGATCATTTGGTACAGGCAACCTTGTCCCACCAGTCTTTGCACCTGCAGGCTTGCCTTTGATGAACTTCAGCTTCCCAAAGATTAATGATCCAGTTCCCATTCCTGCTTTCAGCAACGTTGGTGCTACCTCTATTTTCGGCCGTCCTCCTTTAGACATTCCTCCACATGAATTTACTTTTGGAGCGGGCCTGATTCAGAAGAATAATGATAGTACACTGAACCCAAATGGGAGTGATATTCCAATGGACGGTTCTTGATTTTCCTTTCTTTATATCCTCCGCGAGATCAACCGTTGGTCAGAAGTTAAATCAGTCCTGACATATGAGTTTCTTTTTAACACATGGATGTAAAGTGAGTAGAATACTCGGGACATTTTGGTTTGTAAGATTTGACATGTTCGTGAGTTCTGTGTGCCTTGTCTTCTCCTGTCTAATGTTCAAAGTTGCAACAATCTTGTCTCGTTCCTAATATCATACAAGTGATTCAATAGAACACACGTCTTCTCTGATTCCATATTCCTTTCTCTATTAAAGTTCTTTCCTCCTCGTTTCTTCTAGTTTTGTTTTCCTTTTTTTTCCTGTTATCCTTCCCTATACTCAATGTCCATTATACATTACGATTAGGCTGGTGATCGGATGGAGAAAGGGAGGGAGGGAGACTTTGTTTCCTTTTCATTTCATGTGTAGGGTTTTTTTAATGATTTTGCAAAACTGTCTGGATCTTGAATATGAACACTCTTATAAGAGAAATTTTATTTGTAGTCTTGAGTGGGGGACTGTGTGTGCAGTTCTATTGATGAGTTAGGGTAAAGGAAAAAAAACATCATTTTAAAAAGGGTAATATTATTATAATTTTAATTTTTTTTTTTAAACGGATTTGCATAAACAGTCCCCATTTGAGAACTGTATGCAGACTAACTCCTCTTAGTCTCCTCTTATAAAGCCACTACATATATTTCCATAAAATTATTTTTACCGAACTTCTATTTCATCATTGGGATTGGAACTTCTTTACTCCTCACCACCCTCCTCAACATTGAAGGTGCAGAAGGAAAGCACATAAGAAATGAGTTGTTAGAAGTTCAACATGGCATGCCCAAGTTCTCAAAGTTTACCATATTAAGTGTTGTGATTAAATTGCTTGACATCTACTGTCTTAATGATCCTTGCGTTATCATATGATAGTAGCACCAAATGAGTTGCCAAAGCTTTTTATAAACTAACAAGCAAATATGATTTATGAACAACAATCAACATACAACAAACTTTTCAATCCCTCATCCATTTAATTTTATAAACAGCCATCTTTCTGTACAATGTCGGGCTTCCATAGTTTGACAGCATTGCAAACATAAAGGGGCTGTTAACGGCAATTGGACTCCTAAACAACCATTTTATCTGCGACTAATGTTTTAACAACAAACTATGATACCAAACGTACAATCCTGAATTTTATGTAGTATAACTGCACAATTTACATATGTCACAGTAGTCAGCCGTTTTGATATGTTCTCAAGGTACCACGCACTTCCATCACTAGTAAGCCGTTTCCAGGGAAGACTTTGCAAGCCACAGTAAGCCGGGATCATTCCGCTTCAAAACTAGGTAAGTCTCTGCTTTACCAATCTCGTCCAACACAACATCTTCATTGAAACCAACCAAAGAAAGAATGTCCATCGCAGCTGTAATCACAACAAGCACAAACGGATAATTTCAATTAAGTAAATTGAAAATCTCATTATTAAGAGTTGGAAACAAGTTGATCTCAACTTAGTACCAGTAATATTAATGTTCACCCTTTGCTTTTAATTAGGGAGACTTTATTCTTTCCAACCCCTTGGGGCAGCATTTTGAGGGTGGGGACTTTGCTAAGCTGTCAGTATGCTCGATTTGCCTAATTCACATAAATCTACTTCATGTCATCTTTAATTAACCAAGAATCCATCCAGCTTTGACTGGGCTGATATGTCGCATCCCATAAGAGATCATGGATCCAATGGTTTTTTTTTTTTAATATTTTCAAAAAACAAGAACTTCTATCAATCCACAGCTCACTGGGTAGGAACAAACCACATTTACAAAAAGTATGCAAACTATATAGCTATAAGGAACTATACAAACCTCCATCTATACAAAAACCAATTTATTTAAATCTCATATAAGGCAGTTTAGTTTTCTCCATTACCAAGCATCCTTCTAACTTCCTTAGGTACACTCTAAACATCCAAAAGCTTCTGAGAACCCGGTAATCAGCAATCTGATTTGCCTTTTCTTTTTTATATCCTTGAACCACCCTAGATTGAAAACTTGCATGTATTATCCAAGATCTCGATTAGTGACTAATGAGCACGGCCCCTCCCACACAACCAATCAACCACCAAGTTAGAATCACATTCACTTTCAACTGTGTAAACTTGTCATTTCCAACATAGTTTTAACCCCTCCATAATGTCTCAGGATTCAGCATCGTTGTTAGTGCCTATACCTTAACAATAAGATAATGCATCCAAAATAACAACTCACAGAGTCCCTCACTTGAGTGCACATGTCAACCCAAGCTTGAGCATGATATAGCACGCATGTGTTTCAACTAACCAGCACTCACGCATGTTTTGTTTGTATTTGACAAGATGGTGCAATTCCAAAGCTTATATTGGTATCTAGCTCAATTTTTGTTTTCAGTTTGCTCCACATATATCTGGCATCTACCAACAATTTGTAACACAAGACTGACCCTAATGACTTCTCAACCGTCATTACACTTACAATTTCTTGGTAAAGTTGGAAAACTTGGAATTCAGTATGAGAAAAGATGCAAACCTTGATAATTTGCGACGTTCTTTTGGATTATGGGATTTGCCTGCAAATGCATCACACATTAGTTATCAATAAAGCATTTGATAAGGCAACTATAGGATGCAAACTTTCATTGAGTGAGAGAGAGAGAGAGAGAGAGAGAGAGAGAGAGAGTGTACCTTGCGCAGTCTTTTATATTTCATCTCACCAGGGTGTTCAATCACATTCCTGAGAGCACATGACATAATTGTAGCATTTGTCAGTAACTACTAGATAGGAAAACTTATGACCCACTAGCAACAAAAAGGAAGAAAACAAAGCATCAGTGATTTGGCAAGTATACCTAATTATCTTAGACAAAGTTTGTAGGACTGCAGTAGCTTCCAAGGGAGTAACTTCGACTTGCAGCATCTCAATGGCCTTCTGCAGCCGACTACAAAGGAATGTTACAGGGTCTTGGATTCTTTGTAGCTCTTGATCATCTGGATCTGGCTCGTAAGTTTGCATACTTGAAACTCCAAATGTGTGCCCCAAATTATCATCAGGATCAGGCTCAGTCTGAACAGCTCCATTTGCTTGAGAATCATCAGGATCAGGTTCATCAATGTCCTTCCTTGTTTGAATTCCACTGTCCAGAATCTCCATCCCTTGATGCTTATCAGGATCAGGCTCTTCATGCAACTTTGTGGCTCCCAACTTTCTATTAGTTTCTGAAGGCAGCAAGGGTTGTATTGGCACATAGTTACTGAAATCTTGTCCAAATACAGTTCCGTTTCCAGTAAATTCTGGATAAAATTCAGATTCCATTGTTTCACCGTACCGCGAATCACAAGGATTGGGTTCGAGCTTGTTTTGGTCACCAGAAAGATCGTCGGGATCAGACTCAGAAATAGGTTTTATCTGTGCTTCATTGGGACTTTGGATATTTATATTGAAGTTTTCATTTTCCACGGAATCCATTGAAGCAGGTTGTCCATGCATATTTAACCCAGAGTCATCAGGGTCAGGTTCTTCACTTACTACAGATCCTCCCCAGCTGTTCGCAGAAGCATTTGATAAACGGCGGTAGGCAGCAGCAACTGAAGATGCACGCGCATTTGCAAGCTGATCCAAAGTACTTCCTCCAAGCTTCTGGGGAGTATTACTACTGTCACCAATGTAGTGGTCATCCTCATAATGTCCAGAATATCGGACACCATTCAATGTATGACTCCTTGATCTTGTCCAATCTAAACTAGCAGCTTCTTGGTTCAACTAAACAGAGGCATATCAAATCATGATAGGTCAACTTTAATTGAAGCATAGTAATAAGCTTAAATCAATTCTGACACTTATAACAACATGAAAACATGAGAAGATATAGGCATTCTGACCTGTTTATCCAAAGCATAAAAGTTTTCATCATGTTCCGAGAATACCATGTGAGCCTGACAGGAATAAAAACAATATGAGCTCCCTCAATACTATCAACGAGTTCAACTCAATCCAAATCAATCTCAATTTCAACTAATAACCAAAGTATTTTAAAATGCAAAACCACAAGAGCCTTTTGTCTATACATAGAATCCTAGACTCACATCTACACAGTCAAAAGCACTTCACACACTAAAAGTTGATGAGATGTATCTTACAAGTTCATGCAAAAGAGTTTTCTTGATGCTTTCATACTTCCTGAAACCCTTAAGGTCATCAGTTCTAAGACGCAAGGATATCTCCTCTCCGTGATTCTGCAAAAATAAGAGTCAGCAGGGGAAAGTAAAATAACAGTATGTTTCTGCGTAGAGAGAGGCTAATACCTTATTGAAACCAAGCAAACATTTGGGACTTATGCCAACATAACCAATGGGGGCCAACTCAGTCATTATACCTACGCGCCAATGATGCTATAAAGACCAATCAAATTATAAATTATCAGAGACGATACTGCACATAACAGAGAGTTAGTTGAAAGAAGTGGAGTGTGAAAATTATTTAGTGGTACCTTGTTCATAATAGCAACAATCCCAGGATCTGCCGCAAGCATATGCATTCTCTTCAGTGCCTCTGAGGCTGGAGGATTCATCTATAAACAAGTAACAACCAAGTTAACCAAAAATCAGTCCAAGAAATTGGAAGTTTTAGTATTTATTGAGGGGCATAAATCTGAGCAAAATAAAGCATAAAACATTCAGTTCAAAACATATACACAAAATAAAAAGGGCATTCATTCGGTATATCAGTTGAGATCTGGATCCACACTTCAACAACCAACCTATGTATGGCCATGATAAACTTGCCTAATGCACTCCAAAACAGTTCAATTTAAGATCATCGTATGGTGGGGAAAATGAGTTACAAACAGATCACACTATCTAAACATTTCCATTTCTAAGTCTATCATGAACAAACTGTTCAGCAAACATATCATGAGCTTCACACGATCTTCACAAAATATGCAAGCAATGAAACTCACGTAAATTGCAGAAATTTTCAATGTTTGATTGGTATAAGATTATATGTGAACCAGCAAGGTTTGCGTATCCTGCTAAATAACAAGTTCAGAAGTAATTCAGGGATGTTTACTCAAAAGTAGGTGTACGGGCGTGGACACACACACACATGTGCACACCCACGCACCAGCGGGTTGCATCTGTCATGGCCATTATATGACAATTCTTTTCCTTTTGATGGGTGGTATATGACAATTCTATCTCTTATAAAACTGATTTTGCAACAGTTTAAAACTCTCTTTAGGAAAATTTCACGGATTTTAATAGAAAAACCTAGAAAGTAATTGACTCAATGATCTGGAATTTTTTTTTTTTTTGATAAGTAATAATCTTTATTGATGTGAATGAAACTAGGCAGTGCCCAAGTACAATGTGAGACACCTAATTACATTCTAGTAGGCTAGAAAGAAGATAAAAACTCATGAATATTCCCTCCCTTCAAAACAATAGCAGAAAACCATTGGAAAAGAGAGAATACAAAAAAGTTCCAGATTTCCCCAACTGTACGCTCCTTGTTGTTAAAGCACCTGACATTCCTTTCCAACCATAAACACCACATTAAGCACAAAGGAATCATTCGCCACATGGCTGCTAGTTGGACGCTACTATGAGATCTATTCCAGCATGGTAATAGATCTATCATACTCTTGGGCATAGCCCAATTCAACCCAGCTCTACTAAGAATACCAGCGGCCCAGCCCATAGCTCCCCAGCCGCCTCACAATGTAAGAGCAAGTGATCTACCGATTCCCCACTCTTTTTACACATGTAGCACCACTCCGTAACCATCATACCTCGCTTTCTTAAATTATCAACTGTCAAAATCTTCTTAAATTTACACATGAAACGAAATAGCATATTACTATAATCTTTAATATCAATTAAGAACTCTAATTTTTTAAGTCTCCTAGAACCCACAGATTTTGAAACTTGAGGTCTGAATGGAAAAGTTTGGTGTTTAAATCTTATATTTACACAATTATGATGACTTCCTCATGGTTATCCCTCACACCCAGAATTTGAAATGACTCCAAATATAGTTAAAAATATAGTAAAGCCAAATAGCTAAAAAGATGAGAAGAGAAAAACATGATTTTTTTTT
>QEOT01006199.1:0-28624 GCA_003123785.1 Pterocarya stenoptera
CTCGAAGAAATGGCTATTAACTGTTAAGAAGAGGAGAGGGACGGGGCGTGTGTACTAGTTCGAGAGCACTCGGTGAATCACAGGGACTTTTTCCTATAGATAGACCGTGTGCGAGAGAGACAGAGAGAGATTGAGGTAAGAGAACAATACACAGATCAAGGTTTTCAACGGGAAATTGGTTCTTTCCCTTTCTCATCTCATATCTCATGTGACTAATCTTCCGTACCAGCTTGAAGTTCGAAAAATCCGTCGACTTCAAATAAAACTGACAATTTAACAATTTCACTACTTCACCCATCATTTGCTCCTCTCTCTCTCTCTCTCTCAAAAGTGGTTTAGAAAAGTGTTTTCTTTCTCTGTTTCTGCCTCTGTTTTTGTTTTTACTTCTGTTTGTAACATAAACAAAGAGAATTGCTGTAGTTGTGGAACTCGAACCCGGACAAACAATAACTTACCCGTAGAAAACACTGCTGTTCTTGTTTTTGCTTTTGATTTTGGGGAAATAATGAAAAAGTCGAACGGCAATTAAACAATAGCTCCCTTCGCATTTGGCAACACCATTTCCATTTCCTTGTTCTGCACATTTGGATTTTGGACCTAAACGCCTTTCTTGTTTTCATTTCCTTTTTCAATTTTTTTAAAGGCTGACCGAAGAAGCGTTCCGCGTTCGAGTGTCAGTGGGAACTAGCTTGTCTTTGGATGCTGTACTCGGATGGAAGGCGTCACCTTTTTCTCATTAGAAAATTCTTAGATATTCTCCTCATTTATATTACAAAATATTATATTATTGAAATAAATATTAATTATTATTTAATTTTTTAAGTAAAACTGTTATCATTCATTCATAAAAAAATTTACATCCACGACGGATACATTCTAGAATGTCCCCACATCAAATATAATATCATAAATCAAAAAAATGAATTTAGAACTCTACCAATATACTATCTTTTTGTAATTGGTTTAGTCTTCACTGCTGCTGATACTCTCTACAGACAAGCGTCAAAAGACAGCACTCTCTGCCTAAATAGAGACTGAACCTCACCCTTTATAGATAGAGATGACTCAACCTCTACAGATAAAAGTCTGAAAGGCGAACTCTATTTTATTTTAATTAACAATAAGGAAAAAAAAGAAGCTTTAAGATAGATTCAAAAAATGAAAGATTAAAGTTTGGATCAATTTCGATAGATTTCAAAATCTGTGACAGTCCATAAAGGCAAAACAATTGTCTCTTTTCAACCACAAAGACCTGGAGCATGTGGCGAGAAGAGTTTGCCTAAATGGGTGACATATGAGGACCACGCACAGTAATTTTCATAAGACTGCCACTTTCTTCCGAGCAATTCGGGGCTTGGGAGTCTGTTTGTGCTCGTGTGTCTCTTAGAAATTGCCGGAAAGCTATAGATCTTTTTTTTTTTTTTTTAACCTTAAATGAAGCAAAATAAAGCTAAGTAAAAAGAACTACTTTGATACACAAAATGGATGGATAGAGGAATGAGATAAAGGAGAGAGAATGAGGAGGAAGTCGAGACCTCTTGCTCCGACAAAAATAAGATCTGAAACTCATGATATTTTACTAGAGAAAGGGAAGGAGTAGCAATCAAAATATTAGAATGAAAATAGCATGCAACAATACTTCATAGCTATCCAGTGTTATTCATTCATTGGTGAACGTATGTATGATACACCACTTTCAAACAACACAATCAAATCACATGAAAAAACCTCTCTTGAATCCTTACTAATTTATGCGCACAGTCAAACTGATGGGATCATCTTTTTGTCTCCATGCCAATTCTTCTTTAACTTTTAAGTTCGATTACGAGATATTTTTATTAAAAATTAAATAAAATATTATTATAATATTATTTTCATTTTAAAATTTAAAAAAAATAAATTATTTATTATATATGTATGAAGATTGAAGAAAATTATAATAATTATATGAAATAAAATAAAATGAGATACTTCAAGTTTATATAACCAAACGAACTTTAAGATTCTCTTTGTGAACATAAATAATTTAGTCATAAGAATATTTTATAAAAAAATAAATAATACGTGAAATTATAAATTTATTTTTATTATAAAATAAACCTAAATATCATTTAAAATTTTACTTTCCAAATAAAAGAATCTGAGCACACCCCCAACCCTGTAAGAAAAGCAGTGATTGGTGCATATAATTACAAAAAGCAATCTGTACAAAATGGCGTTGAGCATTAATTGCGAAGGTGGGAGTGGTTTGAGCAAATTTCAAGTAAATTGGGAAAATATGTCCAAAAAGATGGGGACATGGGCCAAGGCTTAGGCAGGAGAAGGGGAGATACAAAGGAAGTGACGTCCTATTAATCTGTGGGCAGTCTTATAAAAAATAAAAAATAAAAAAATAAAGCAGAGGTAAGGTTTCCAAAGTCAGGTATCCAATGCTCTGTGTTTGATCAAACTCAACCCAGTTACTGTTGGGTGTGTAGTCTGTAAAGCACAACATACGACTGTCCAACATCATGTTCGGGTCCGCATGCATCTGATCACAGAGCATGCTTTCTGGGACGAAATTAACATCTGCGGTTTTTGCCTAATCCCACACTATTTATTTAGTGATTATTTACCAGTTTCAACTTTCCTCCATCATCATTAGCTTGTTTCCCAAATCTCTTCACTAGATTTTGGGTTTGTATATTTGTGTTTGTCTCTTTTGGGGGAGAATGAGAAGAGCAATCACACTCATACCACTCATTTAAATTTTAAACACATCAAATCAAAACTAAAATAAATATTTTAGAAAATATTATTTTGAAAATTGTAGAAAAATTGTACAGAGTAGTAATGATATCATTTCTCATTCAAAATAAAAATAGAAAATGTTATATGTGTTTATCATTTTTATTTACATAACAAATAACAATATGTCTTATGATATATTNTTGGATAGTATTAGATGTTCAATAAATATAATAAAAGTCACTTCATATTAAAGGGATCTTGATTCGTAGAAAATACATCAAACATAGCAACTCTATTTTAGTAAAAACATCTACAAAAATACGGGATTTTATTTAAAATCACCCTTGAATATATTATTTTTCCCCCTTTAATGCTGTTAAAATTGTGTCTTGAGAGAGATATTCCTTGTATTGTTTTTAGTAGGACCAATGAACATGGAAGTCACATGGAAAAGGGGAAGAGACATTAGAGCTAGCGTGGTAGGCAGACTTGCTGCAATCATCAATCTTAAGATGCCCTTTTGTTTTAGTAAAAAGAAGAGACGAAGTACTTAACAAATATATATATATATATATTTATATGTCCTCCAAATTCTGCAAAAAATGTAAGGTGGTGAACTTCAAAACCTTTCCTTTCCCACATTTGGGGTTTGTTTGTGCTTTGGTAATTAATAAGGAATTAAAATGATTAGTATTTACTTGCAAGCTAATACCCCAACATCACCTTCAGCTACCACACTGGAAAATTAAAATAGTACATACACTAATTATATATATAATGTTGTCTGTATTCCTTTTTAATTTATCAAAATAATATTGGATCCTTGCTTTGACATGGAGCAACGATTTTTAGATCACAACAATGATCAATGTCATGGTTCTAACACTCATAATCACACTCAATTGTTATTATGTTTCTTAAGTGAGCTCAAATGAAGACATTTTGGAGGGGCGAAACGGGGTTGTTTTAAATTTTAATACCTATATTTGTAAGGTCGTTTCATGCATTCGGAATTATTACTTAATTTTGTTGTAATATCTCCTTGAAGTAAATAGAGTGTTATATTAAGAAGAAAATGCATGAAGGAAAATGCTAAATGTATTTAAGAAAAATTTACAAAAAACTTATCTTCTCCACATGTCAGTTATTGATATGCTGAAAATCATGAAATTTGAAATTCAAAAAGAAACTAACAAAATGAGTTTTATAAGTAAAACCGTAAGTACATATAATATCACTCATTCTTAAAATATTATATCATTGGTGATTATCTCTCGATTTACTTAAATGTTGTGACATTCTCCTATTTACCCTTTAAAAATATGAAACTATCCCTAGAATTTCTCAAAAGGGAAATATAACTCATTTTATTTTATTTTTTAACCTTTGATTGGTGACACATCAATTTGTAATTTTTTGATGGGTTGGAAATGATTATCAAAATTGAAGGAAAGGCCAAACAAGTAAATTAAAGAGATGAGAGGCATAAATTAAGTTGTTTTTGTTCAATATAGCTAGCTAGCTAAATCAGGAACAAGTTAAATATATATTCTCTTTGCCCTTTTCCTATTAATTGTGAGTTGCAATGCAACCTGACAACCAGCCATGTCTTGGAAAGAAACACAAGAAGACCATGCCAACAACATGCATGGGCCATAATGCACAACACCAAACACCACCAACTCACTTTGTCTCTACCATATAAATAGCAGCCAATAATAGATCAAAGGAAAGCATCAGTATCTCTATCTCCTGCATGTGCTGGAAAACCCAAATTAACATGAAACCTTTCAGCAAGAAATTATAATAAGCATAAATGCATCCCCGACTGTGGGGGGCGCATTTATAGTGGGAGACACATGCATGGGGTCGTTACTTACTTGGTATTTGGTAACATAGCGTGCTGTTTCTTCAAGTTCAAGATCAAATAAAAAAAAAAGCACCCACTACCATCTTTTATCACTATGAGAATCAACACTTTGGAGACAGCAATGAAAACACATGAAATATAAGAGATTTTTTTTTTTTTTAGGAAAATATATATATATATATAGTTTGTGTTCTTAAAATTATTAAGGATTTTGCACCTTAAACTACCAGTTTATAAGATTGTGCTAAATCATTTATTTTTATTTCATTTCCATGTTTATAATTTCATTGGAATGCAAAGTGTCACTTTTATGCATTTTGAGAGTGCAATGCATTAGTTTTAATAGTTGATAAATAATATTTACAATCATAGAGTGTATAAACACTGCGCACTTCTTTTGAAAAAAATTAAAAATTGAATTTCACTCTTTCTCGAATCTCGAAAGGAGTGTATGATACTTACGTAACATATAACTGTATCAAATATTATTCTTAATAGTTTTGAGGAATAAGATATAAAATTTTCTATAATGTAAAATCACAAAGAGTGTACTTTTCGACAGGGACGGGTTAGCCAATTTGAATTTGGCACATGGGTGATGCCTTGGAGAAAGAAAAGTAATGGTAGAATTGGCTTGATCAAATTGTCAAATCCCATTGTCTTATAGTGAAGAAGGATGTTGCGCTTGGTATTAAACGTCCTTATTGACCTCTTCCTAATGTGTTTGAATGCTAAAATTATACATCAAATTTGATAAAATATGTACAAGAACAATTAACATCATGTGTATAGTTAATGGAGGTGGGGACCACCTGATTTCGTTTTCAGCCTTTTTGTATGTTGACAAATCATCCCCATGACCCAACCACATGTACAGACATAACTTGTTTTTGGATCCACCTATGTATATACATATGTATTAGTTTACGTATTCTTTTGGTTGGATCCGAGAAAGTCCTGAGGAGGACCACCTCTTAATTGTTCAAGTATTTAATATCGAGGTGTCTCATTTTTTGTAGTTTCCAACATTTCCGTGGACTTCAGTCTTGATTATAACTTTGGAATTTTTGGCCTTTGGCTGCCATTGCAGTATGCATTAATATGGTGCTGTTGTACACTTTTTGGATCACTATTCGCTTAACTTATATTGCTTTTTATTTCAACTAACCAAATAGAGGTTATGACACAAGAGGCCCAGATTTGCCATATGAAACTGAATGGGCTTCAAGCTGGACCCTTGGGCACTTGGACCCATAATACGGTTTATAATTTCTGGGAGCTTTTCTTCAAGCGCTTACCGGGCAAAGCAGAGATTGAAGGCGACCATGCCAAGTAGAAAGAAAGCTTCTAAAAAACACGCAACTATCTCGAAAGCAAGCTTTGTTCCTCCTCAAGAGCAAGAGTACGTGAGTTTTACTATTGTGGGTGCTTTTCTAATGAGTTTTTTTTCTCTTTGGATCCTGAGCAATACGTTTTTTTTTTGTGAATAAATTTTATTTGTAGTTACTATGAAGAGGAACGTCTTGCTTCTCTTCTCAAATCGGTTCGGAGGTTAAACTTCAATCCCATTATCGATAATTTCTATTTTTTTCATCTTTGGAATTTAATTTTGTTTCACTTGTTAATGGTACCCGTACTATATACCCTGTTCTCGTGCTTCAATTTATCTTCCATTGGCGTACGTTAAAAACTTTATGTCGCCACATATATATATATATATATATATATATATGAACTGTTTTTTAATATTTTCTTTTATTTGTATTCATGATTGTGTTTTATTCTAAAAGTTGCCGGTTGGGTCTGACTCCCAAAAGCGTTTGTGTTCAGATTGGCTGTATCAAATTTACTCGGTTATGATTTTGGCTGATTTATTCAACTTCTTACTTCTCAATTAGTCTGTGAACTCAGATTCTCATTCATGATTATGACTATTATCATTAATGTCATTCTACAGGGAGATAGAGTCAGCAAGACTCCGGGATGGGAACTCCTTACCTGAAAAAATATGGTTCAAGGTTTTCTTTCCCATGTTTCGATTTTGTGTTCCGTGAAATCATGATTGACTCAAAGTCAATCTATGTTTGATACATGTGTATTTTTCTTCTTTTTTTAGGAACAGTTCTCAATTGGGGTCAATGATGTCACTCGTGTCCTTGAACGCATGCCACCAATTGCTCAAGTGAGAAGCTCTCCTCAACAGCCCCATTCAATTTACAGCAATCATAAAGCACCTTTGGAACAGCTTCAGGTTAGTCCCCTTTTGTTAGGGTCTCATGTTGAAATTGCGTGCGGATAAAACATTGAGAATCAACAATCTGTAGAGGCCTTTTTTCAACAGGATTCAAGCCACCTCTCAACAATTTTATTATTCTTGCCTGAGATAATTCCTTCAACCTGCTGCTGTAGCATAATGAGGATAGCTTTCATAATTTGCTTGTATCCATCACTAGTGCTTAGTGATTATTAGGTGTATTCTGTATATACTTTCTGTGTACTTCAGCTATGTCTTTTACTATCAATAAAGTTTTACTTTTCTTATAAAAAAAAAACCTGCTGCTGTAGCAGTCACTCTTCATGTGCATTACAAACTTGAGAATGCATATTTCTGTTCCACTGTGTACAAGAACTTCATTTTTTGACCGGTAAAGAAGAATCTTATTGCTGAGAAAAGTAGGCACAGCCCAAGTACATAGGACATATAGAAGAGCAACACTTACGCATGACTGTCTAAAGATACAAGAAAGTCACGAGTATTCATGCCATTAAAATCCATTACAATTGACCAATGGAATGTAGACAAGAACTTCATAATAAGAGGAACTTTTTAAACTCAGGAACAGCAATGGCGATTGGATTGAAGGTAAATGTTACTAGTGCAGGGTAGCCATCTTATTTTTCTTGTTTATGTACGTTGATCTTGTTAAAATTATATATTTTTATAATCTCTCACAAAATACAGGCTAAAGGAAATGCCATTAACCAGCTTTTTGAGAAAATTCTCCGTGGTGATGAAATAAATCATGGAACCAATTGCATCAACACAATTGCAATGCCTGATGCACCATGTCAGTGGCATGTACGATGAGCAGTCATGAAAAAAGGTTGAACCCATGGCAAAAAGGGAGGGGTGGAAGGCTGCTGTCCAGAACCAGTTACTTGAGACCAACTCGCACATCTTATTGGTCGTGTGAGTTTGATAGCTTCTTTCAAGACCCTGAAGAATCAAATTTTAGCAATGGTTCACTCCGTCTACATGCCTCAGGATGTCAAGATCTTTGGGAATGTTTTTTTTAATTGATCTTATGGTTTTATTTATGTTCTCGTAATTGTTTTTGTATATAAGTCCTCGTAAATAAGGGGAATTCATGAAATATTTTAGGAATAATTACACTCTTCAACCATATATTATTCGAAAAATGATTTGTATAGTCCAAAGATATACAAACAGATGGTGCAAATTGAAAAATGTAATTTGAGTAATGATGGGCTCGTTCAACTCAACATCATTATTATTTTTTATTTCTATTTTATCCATAATAATCAAAACATCTCGAATTAAAACATGAGTTATAACCAAAAATAAGAAAATATACTCGCTCCGTTTAAGAAAAATGGATATATCGTACGATCAAGATGTATCCACTCATGTAATCCTGCGCAGAACAAGTTTCAAGCAAATGGAGAACCAAGTTCATCTGGTCTTCCTTGTAGATACGCAATCACAAGATAAAAGAAATTGTGGGAAGAACTGAAAATTATTCGGGGATTCGCACCCAAGGTCACTAGATAACGCCCAGAGATTTATAACCAAAAAACGAGAACAGATAAACAAAATGCCTATTTCAAGCAGAAACCACACAACAAATTGATTAATAAGTATTAATAATAAAAAACATGTACGTGTATCCTTTGTATGTCTATGGAAATTAATGTCCCTTTTTGGTTCCTTAGAATAATTGTTCACTCCTTGGCATGTCTAAAAGATAGTGAAACATCAAAAGAAGGGAATCGAGACAAAACCCAATAATCTAGTAACTCCGGCCCCAGTAGGTCCACTTTTTTGCAGGCTTTCCCGAAGCAAAGCATTTAGTACCTGTGAAAAATTACCCAACATAAAAGACCTTAAAAACAATATTCCATAAGACAGGCAATCCAAAACGAAATCATATCATGAATCAGATAAATCATTCGGAGCACATAGATGTCTCTGGGGAATTTGTTCATTCAATGGCAAGATGTTGTGTCATCCTACACTGTCACATTCATAAGCGAGAACATTCACAGGGAATAGCCAGTATAAAAAAATTATGGAAAATCTACACTTGGTTAACCTCTGGCGGCGTTAAATTCTGCTTGGTACATTTTAAATACCATACCATTGAATGAACATGCAACCCTGACATGAAACACATAGGGGGTAGGTACCTTCTGGGAGCTCTGGCTGGTCAAATGGGGAACAAAGGCTCTTAGCTGCTCCCATCTCACCTTTTGTCCTTGCTTTCACATCTTTTTCCACCTCCTTCAAGAATTGCACAATAAATAAACCATGTTCAAATAAATTTATAAAAAGCACAAAAAGGAAAAGAGAAAAGGAAAAAGGAGGTTCAAGTACTGTTTGCAGCCTCTTGAGAGAACATTCCCTTATTGCATGAAAAAACGTAACTTACAATACAAATTTGCACAGTGAGCAATATGAAAGAAAAAGCTAAAAGAAATACATTCAAGTATTTACATGAGGGTAAATACCCATTGAAAAATTTGAACTTACAAAAAATCAATGGAAAATCTTGCTTTTTTTATATGACCATAGCATCGTAACAATTTAGCTGCTTTAAATTTGAAGAAAGCCATGGATTAATGGCTCCCTACAATCAACGGAAAATCTTGTGATACCAAGTGGCAAATAAAACTATATAGGCAAGTGCATAACTTGGAGAATTCAATATTATACCTCCTCATCACACCAAGGAGCTAAGATCAATTTCCTTTGGCCAAGTGCTTCCACAAATTCATCCCAAGTGTTTACAGTCTCAAGGCATGCATCTCGCTTTTGTTTTGCAACATCAAACAGACTATGTTGAATTTTATCTAGCATTTCTTTCACCTGCTCAACCAAGCTGGCCCTGGGGATATCTATTTTTGATGAATTGTCACGGCGAACAGCACGTACCTGTGAATAAATTCATGGTTCATTCTCTGGTTATTCAACTGTTGAATAAAAAACAGAACACAGTAGGTGCTGCCAATGAGATACAGAATAAACCCGGAAGCAAGTAACAAAGTAGAAAAATAAAGATAGGCTAGCTGACCTGATTATTAGCCAAGTCTTTTGGCCCAATTTCAATTCTTAGAGGAACGCCTTTCATTTCCCAATTGGAGTACTTCCAACCAGGAGAATAGTTATCTCTAAAGTCTGCCTTAGCACGAATACCTGCCTCAGACAAGGCATCCACAGTGGCAGAACAGGCATCAAAAATTCCCTTAGTATCAGCATCTTTATATGGCACAGGAATTACAATAACCTGGACAGATGCTACTTTAGGTGGCAGCACCAAGCCTTTATCATCCCCATGAACCATTACCATCACACCAATCTGAACATAACCAGTAATATTTTTAAAAGAAGGGAAAAAAGGGATCAATCTGTATCAACAAAATGGCAGATGTCTGCAAAAAAACACGCTAATGTGCAAATACACCATTCCAACCCCCATCTAATAACCACCAACACCCCCCAAAAAAAACCATAAAAGTAAAAAAGTAACTGGAAACCAGGCATGTTCCTTTTTTTTTTAATTTCCTTTTCTACTGCCAAGGAAATATACAGGCTGATTAATTATAACTGTTCAACACAAATAGTTAATAAATGTCAAAAGATTACCGTTCGAGTGCTATAGGCCCATGAGTTCTGCCAGACCATACCCTTCTCTCCCTTTTCATCTTCAAAGTTTATCTCAAACATTTTTGCAAAATTTTGACCCAAACAATGTGAAGTTGCACCTTGTATACCACGTCCATTGTTTGGAATAAATGCCTGACATACGGTACACAGGACATATTTGAAAAAAAAAAAAGTTTCAGCACCAAGTGTTCAATCTCTGTCAAATAAGACAGAGGATCAATTTAACGTGCACATTTAGTTATCATAAACCTCAACACTAGTGGTGTATAGTCCGCCAGCGAATTTCTCCAATTCACTCTTCTTTCCCTTTACAACAGGAATAGCCAAGAATTCTTCATATATTCGTCTATAAAGCTCCAAAATATCTAGCACCTGAAATAGGAGAGAAACTAAACCGATGATATTTGTAAACTATGGTACCCATGTGCCCCTGTTCTAATGTAAAAATGAAAGATAAGAATCGCCTCTTCATAGGGGGGAAAGAAGAAAACAAATTGGCTGACAGGAGTGTGGAAACATATAGCACAGACATGCTAGCCTTTTTTAAAAATATATATATTTTGGTGATAATGAATCAGAGGGGTGTCACACACTTGTTGCAATTATAACATCTTATGGTAGTATGAAGACACAAATAAGTTCAACTTTTTCTTACTGTAGATGTAACTTCATTGAAGATGGCTCATTTTCAAGAAAACAATACAAGTTTCTGTGTTAATAAATTATGCCCATAAATGATAAACCCCAGAAAACATCTTAAAGGCTAAAACAAGTGCCACTGGGAAGAAAGGGCTATTATCATTTCAAGTTAAGAATCATTTTTTCTTTTTCAGTATGTCATCTTTTTGTTCTTCATTTGTTTTCATTATGCAGAATAAGCAAAGATTTAATATCCTGAAATGCTTATATATTAATAGTTTTATTATCTGGAGCTTCTTATCTATTCAATTTCTGAAATACAGAATTTGGTTCGTAGTGGTAGCAAACAACTTGACAAAAGACCACAAATGTAAAGACAACTGCAATAATTAGCTCATAATCAACTGCAAAAGTGTGAAGCAAACAAAAGACCACAAATGTAGGATAGGTGAATACAAGAACATCATGCGGTGCATAATGCAACGGAAGATATTAGATGAAGAAAAAAAATTGAGAAACTCCTAATTATACAGGAGGGCGTCTAGTATCGATGAGAAGATAAGATACTGCAGCTTATAACTTGGGATGAAAGTGCATATCAACAATTAAGAGGAAAAAAAGCTACCGACCAGTCTCTTGCATTTCCATTAATTACAATAGAAAGACTCGGGATAAAATTTTGGGGATACATCACAATCCAAAGAGTGGAGTTTCATACCTCTGCATCTGCCTCTGCTTTTGTTGCAAAAGCAGTATGCCCTTCCTGCCAAAGAAACTCGCGACTCCTACAACCAGAAACACATGCAACCTATTACTATAATTGATTCTAGATAAATCAATAGGTCCTCTTCAAACAGTCATCCAACTTGAAAGAAGGCTATTCAGCTGATAAAAACTTAACAGCAGTGATGGGATGATGTGAAAAAACATTTCCTCATGATTTCCTTGTATCTGTTTCTATTTTTACCCATACAAAAAACATGTCATCCCATCTCCATTTCAGGAACCAATGCATGCCAGCAACATGGTTGAATGAATTCCAAATTTCCAATACAAGTAAAAAAGAAAAAAAAAAAAAAACAACAGAAATCAACTACCTGATAAATGGTGTGGGATTGCTGAATTCCCATCGCACAACATTACACCATTGATTAAGTTTCAATGGCAAGTCACGGTGTCCCCTAATCCACTTGGAATAATAGGGATACATAACTGTCTCGCTGGTTGGGCGAATGGCTATAGGCACTTCCAAATCAGACTCCCCAGATTTTGTCACCCACGCAACCTAAGCAAGCCCAAGATCCAATGTGGTTGGCAACCTTTTCTTATAATAAATTGAATTCTCATGAAAACAATCGGATTTCAAAAATTATCAGGGAATAAAATATTTCAATCAATGAATAACCATCTACATAAAATAGTTTTAGCCCCTTCCCCAGTTTAACAAAAAAGTACATATATATGAACTCTGCACCAATGTAGAACCCATATAGTAATAACTAATCCCACAAAACGAAACAAACAATGAACCAAGTTGTGCTGCACTCTAGATTAGCAGTAATGTCTCCAAGATCAGGAAAAGTACACTTTTAAAACGAAAAATTTTAAAGAGAATTTCAGTTTCCGATTTACACTAGCATCGGTGTGTTAATTGGAGCACAAAATAAGTTCAGAATGTTATCGCCAGAATAAAATGAGTGAAGAAAAACACCACAATAAAATATTGTGAATGAAAAATATTTCGAATTTCACCTCAGGAGCAAAACCCTCAACATGATCCTTCTCCTTCTGCAACACGCCAGGAGAAACAAAAAGAGGGAAGTAGCAGTTCTGGATGTTCATTTTCTTTATTTCAGCATCAAAGAATGTCTGCACATATAGATTAATGTAAAATTAATCATATCAGACATTAAATCTGAAAAATGTAAAGCAAAAAAAAAAAAAAAAAGAAAGAAAAAAGAAAACCACTGCCCTGCAAACAGATGGAAATAACCAGGGGTGGCTTCAGGTTTATATCATCAAAACTACCATTTACAGAAATTTCAACAAAGGATGTGAAGTGTCATCTATGTCGAATGAACAATAACAAAGAATTTAAATAGCACTTCAAACTCACTTGCATGATCTCCCAGATCGACATCGCCCATGGCCTCAGTATATAACAGCCTGAGATATCATAGTACTCGATCAATTCAGCATTGACAACCACCTACATGAGCCAATATAGGATTGATTGATAATAAAGGCCTGAACATCAAATATTTCACTAAAGTTTTTTGCCTTTTTTTGGATATGTATACTTAAGTCTGTTCCCTGAACTATAAGTATTAAAACCTGGCAGTTTTTTGTAAGAATTTCATGACAAATTGTAATTCTGTGCGGTGATAATACAGGATACATATCAGTTCCTTCACACAATTAAATGCTAAGAGACCTATCCTCTGACAACTGCCTATATTATCCCATCTCTCTTTTAGTCTCAAATCACTAAGGCCCTATTTGGATTGCAAGATCATCACATCTCAACATCCAAACACCACAAACACAAACACAACCACTTTTCAATTTCATATCTTCAACTTTTTCATCTAATCATTACAACTTTCACAAACTTCCAAATAAAACATAAAAAACAATTCAATTTTTTCAAATCTCAAAATAAAAATTATATTAAAAAATTATATTATAACATTATTTTAACTTTATAATATTTTTATTTAACTTTTTCTCACTCCTTTGCCAAAATCCCATAAAACGTCTTAACTCAAACCATTTCATTACTATCTACAAACCATTTCACTATCATTCACAGATCATCTCATCTAATCTCATCTAACTATCCAAACAAGGCCTAAATCATTGTGAAATATCTCCTAAAGAGAAAGGTATTCAATCGTGATGATATGATTTTCTATAAGTAATCATGATGAGATCGTTCCCCAACTAATTTATACTTTGACTAGAGAACCATCATCAAACATGTAAAGGGAGGGAGACAACTTAGTATTACAGTATTATGACATATATTGAAATGAGATAATGGAATTGTATGTTAGAACCTCAGAATACCACTCCCCAAAATTATCATCCTTGCGATTGGTTATTCCCAAACCAGTCTCCTTCTTCACCTCCTTCTTCTTCCCCCCCTTCCCCCCTGTAAAATCAATTAAGCAGCATCAGACACTCGAACAAAAGCAGGATGACTTTTCAAAATGGTCAGAAGTATACGTGAATGCACATAAGGAAGCATGTACATACACAGGATCAGGCAAAACTAGCCCGCTACAACATAAATAGCATCAGGAAAACTAGCACCATACAATGGAGAAAAGCACTCACCACCACTCGCATTAGCATTAGACTTTTTCGTGTCACCACCAGCCATGTCCTCCTGAGCACAATACCCAATGATAATCAAGCTAAAATATCCGGAGCAAAGGTTTTGAAACCAAATCAAAATGTGATGCGTACAATACTTATAAGCATCACTAAAAAAGTCCCAAGTACCATACTCAAAATTTCAAAACACCACGACACTAGCAGATGTGTGCATCAGCAGGTCATTCTAAAATGGTCAGTAAATTAAGGTCATTCTACAATGGTCAGTAAATTTTTTTTTTTTTTTTTTTTTTTATAAGTAACAATGGTGAGTAAATTAATACACATAACGTAGTTTTATGAGTAAAACCGTGGATCAAGATTAAGACTTCACTGCACCATAGAGGTCCTGTCGTGTGAAGAGAAGTAGAGTATATAAGGAAGGGGTTTCCTCGTACCTTCATCTAATCAAGAAACAAAATTCCTTTTAACTTTGAACGAAATGTGCAAAACATTTTGATTTTAACAGTTACTGAGACAAGACATGCTGGGAATCTCCAAGCTCCATGGTTTTGGTTGACTAGCTCAATGGCTTTCATACCGTCTGTCGTGAGTAAATAACAACTGAATGGTATACGCACAACTTTTGGCAGCGAGAATTCAATTCAATCTCAAAATATTCCTTGACATATACGAAGATTCATCATAGTTTATTGTATGTAAAAACAAAAACTAAGTGTTGAATTTTTTATTTTTTATTTTTTATTTTTTATTTTTTTAAAAAGAAGAAAAAAAAAGAGAGAGAGAGAGTTAAAACCGGAAATGCATTAGATTCTACACAATGGCCCATTCAAGAAGCGCAAAACCTTAACCATTTCTATAAATCTAATCTATTTACAGAAAAATAAAGCTAACAATGCTCTAATGCAGTAGAAACAATCACCCAAAAAATACAGCAATCCAAAGGATTCGAGGGGTAGAATTCGACCTCCTCTTTTTCTCCAAGAGGTTTCGAGGGATTTGTTCTTTCTTTGGATCTTTCTCTCCACAACGAAAGAAAGAGTAGGGAGGAGGCGCGGACACGATGAACCCTAGCGAATGAGCTTGCTGTTGACGCAGTGTGAACGGTAGCAGTAGCAGCTAATTTATTCGAGTCCAATCCAATTCCGGTCGTAACTGACATCGGGTCGGGTTACATTGTTGTAACGAGTTATCGTTGTTTGTAAGAGTTTATCCGGTCCAGTTTTAGATAAAATTTAAGACCAAATCGGTATGTATCGATTTTTTATTTTTTAAAACCGATTACGCACCAATTATCCTTCTAAACCGATATTTTTTATTTTACCGATTTCGGTCCGGTCCAATTTTTCAATTTTTATAAAATGCAAATAAACTTTGCTACACTGAAATCATAGAGTATTAACTTGACTTGAGCTTTATTTTTATTTAATAACACATTAAGTTTTAACTTCACTGCAATAATGTAAGCCTTATTTTTATTTTTATTTATTTTTGTTGAGCCTTCACAATTTATTCAAATCCTCAACCCTAATTGATAAACATTAAACAGGACACAGATGTTATTCAAGTAGAAAAATTACAAAACCCTATCAATGTAATTTCACAAACCACAATTTCACAAACTCAATCACAAAATCCTAATATCACAAACACAATCACAAAAAATCTTAAATTTCGGATTCAGAAACCCTAATATCACAAAACTCAATCACAAAAATCCTAATATGTAATTTCAAAAAATAAAAAAAATTATTGTTGAAGGGGCACTGGGCAGATTCGGTAGAGAGGCAGAGTAAAGCCGAGAGAGTTGAGAGAAGAGAGAGTGAGAGACGAGAAATTTGAGAGAAGAGAGAGTGAGAAGGGGCCGAGGCAAAGACGCAGATGAGAGAGACAGAGTGAGCGAGGCAGAACGAGAATAGACTTTAGGGTTTAGTTATAGGGAAAACGGCGCCGTTTCCTACTAAATTAATATTTTCAATGTGTTTTTTTTAAATGATAATTAAAATATTTTTTGATGGTTTGGAAAATTGGCAATTATAATTTACGAGCCTATAATGCGCGCATTGCACAGATCGTTATTTATGCTGAATTTTATAAATTTAAATAGTTCATTATACATAATTACTACCACAACTATTAAAAAAATGTATATCAAATATATATAAAATGGAGCATATATATAAAAGAGTTCACTTTACCAATAAATATTTCATAGTCAATTTACTATCTTAAAAATGTAATATATAAATATATATATGTATATATGTGGTTGTTCAATTTAAAACAATGTAAAATAGATACAATTAGTATGAGACACGATTCTATATTTATATTTTGCATTTATAAAAAATATATTTTAAAATATTATATCAATCTACTATTTTTTATGGATTTTTCTCCTCTTGGATGTAACCTGAGTCTTATGATTCTCTTCCGTTATATTTGAGTTAATGTCGAGATCGATGTTTACAGTAATTTCTTGAAATAAAATTAATATCGTTAAAATTGATAGAAAATATGATTAAATACCAAATTGTGTAATTTATTGTTACCCTTTTAATTGGCTTTGATTTTATAAATTCGAGATTAAATATTTGCTTAATTGTGTAATTTTTCCATTCATATTTTAAGTTGTACTCATCAAGTTGTAGTACGAATATGTATTCTTTGCTAATAATTTGTTGTAAATCATTTCCCAACAATTGCACCGCTTGCCATTCGGTTAACAATTATTACCATTCGATAATTACATGAACTGCTTGACACACGAAAGCTAATAGCCGCGCGCAGGCATTTTGTTATATTCTCGATGCATGCCCATATTAATTTATTTGACTCCTGGGTTAGGACCTTAATTAGGAGCAAAGTTACACTTGGCTAATAAATTAAGCCGCTTGGCGCAGTGCAGTTACACCTGACCTGATCAAGGTGGGCTGAATTTCAACTTGACTTTTATATAATTAATAGATAGATTTCGAAAGAAAAAACAACTTAAAACTGTGAGAGTGCTTTGTAAAAAAACAAACGAAAAAAAAAACGGCATGAGTGCTTCGTTAAAAAGAGCTTTATTGGGGGCACACCTTAACAAACCCTACTCTGTTCGTTCCTGAACCTCACTGGTTGCCAGAGCGACTGCTACTCACGTATTTGACCCAATAGAGATAGAGTCATGTGTACAAACGGAGATTTCGACTTTCCAGCATGGACCTGGACGACATAGACGCGCCGAACTAGGTTCCGTCTTGGACTTCAAGATTTGCGCCCAAATCCAAGCCCAAATCAAAACCAAACACCCAACCTAAGTGTCGAGAGTCCGTACCGAAGGGCGAGCCCCAGGAATTCGGTGCCATAATTCTGAATAAAAAGGAAGATGAAGAAGCAACGACGGCAATGGTGGAAGCCTCGGCCTCGGCTTCAGCTTCTAATGGCAATGTGAAAATGGATGACGAAACCTTGTCAGAAGCCAAGGAAGAATTGATGGAAGATTATGCCATGGAGGAAGACACAGTTGTTCGCGAAATCGACGTCTTCTTCAATCCCTCCATGGATGACGACATGAAGGTCGACCTACTATTGCAAATTTCTTTTAACTTTTCTCACCTTTTATTTTTCACTTATTCTCAATACTTCATTTGTATCTGTGGGTGTTTTATTTTTTATTTTTGTAAAACTTGTTTTCAACTATATGTTTTGCAATATCCTCTGAGGTTGTTCTGGCGGCCATACAATTTGGATGATCGTTGTGAAGATGTGCGTAGTTTTGGATGAATCCAACGCATTACATTTGTTTTTTTTTTTTTTGTAATGCAGCGTGGAGTTATGAGTTTTGTGTTTGTGTTATGTAGGTTAGGGTGGAACCTTCCAGTGATCAAATGGAAGTAGATTTGGCACTAGATGTCAATTCCAAGAATTTTGACCAAGATTTCGACAACCGTCTGAAGTTGACAAAGCAGGTCCATTTCAGCTAATAAATTAAGCCGCTTGGTGCATTGCAGTTACACTTGACCCGATTAGTGCGAGCTGAATGACAGGTCATCATCTTTCAACTTGGCTTTTATATAATTAATAGATCTATATTTGTAATACATTTAATAGACTATAGTGATTTATTGTAACTATATATATTTGTAATACATTTAATATACTATAGTCTAATATATTAGAGTATATAATAATATTAATATTAGACTATTAGTATTAGTTATAAACTTATATATTGGTATAGCTATATAAATTATAATATATTAGACTATATAATAGTATTAATATTAGATTATTAGTATACTTATATATTAGTATTAGTTATAAACTTATAGTGATTTAGTATAACTATATTAGTATAAGTATAACTATAGTCTTTATTAAACTATCAGTATTAAGTTATAAACTTATATATTAGTATAGTTCTATAAATTATTAGACTATATAATAGTATTAATATTAGGCTATTAGTATAGCTATATATTAGTATTAGTTATAAACTATATATTAGTATAGCTATATAATATATGATCAATTAAATTTTTATTTTTAAGATTAAACTTTTATTTTATAATAACATTATCTTATATATAATTATATTAATAGCATATAATCAAACAAATTACAAATGTTCATATTTAAGATTAACATTTTATGTTATAATTTATAAATGATAATATGAAATTATTTCACATATGATGTATAATTATATATATTATATATAAAAATTTCACATATAATTATACATGATATATAAAACTTATATATATAAAAAAATATTTTGTATAATATTAATTTTATATAAAACTTATATATAAAATATTAATTTTTATATTTTTTTTTATCAATCAATCGGGAAATCGTAAAACTGGAATCGGACCGGTTCCGACCGGTTTGCACATTACAAGAATCAGTACTAGACTGAACCGGTTCAAAACCGGTCTGGACCGGTTTTCCGGTTTAAATTTACACCCCTAATTGTTTGGAATATGGGTTTGCATTGAATCCGTTATGAATCCCAAGGTTCAAAAATTGTTTAATTTTAAAGAAAATGATATTAGGTTTAGGGGTGGTCCGATTTTAGACATATTTTATAAACAAATTGGTATACACCGATTTTGAGATTTGAAAACTGAAATCACACCAAATATACCCCTAACTAGTACTTTCAGTTCTACCGATTTCGGTTCGGTTTTCCGGTTTTAATCATGTACCAATGTGCCATCATATTTATTAAAACACAATAATCACAAGTCAGTTTTATTAAAACACTCCAAAATCAGTAAAAAAAGCAATCCTAAATCAGTACAATCAATAATCCTAAATCAGAACAATCAGTAACCCTAAATCGCTAAACCCCAGATCAATAAGTAACATCATATTTCAAGATGTAATACTAAAACCCTAAATTAGATTTCAAGATGAAATGTTGTATACTAAAATACTAAATCTATAAATTCATTGATTCAATGAACATCCTAAATGAAATGAAGCAATCTGTTGAAACAATGAAATGATTCAAAGATTCATGAAGTAAATGTAAATTCAATAAATAAATAAAAACCCTAAACAAAACAACTCCCATAAGTCACATTTTGTTCACATACCAATTTATGTTAGACAACAAGGGACTGTTGAAGTCGTCGACTACGAGGGGCTGTTGAGTGTGGTGAGAGAAAAGCGGTGTGAGGAAGGGCTGCATGAGTAAGAGAGGGCCGCATGAGTAGGCATTGATCTATATCACTTTGAAGAAACGATATAAAAGTACTTACCTACTCCTTGGTGAGTCAAAGTGGGGTTCCGTCCTCCCTTGCCTTGTGACCTTGGTATTCTGTTTCTGGTTTCCCAGATTTTTTTGTAAAAGGCCATAGTCTTCCGCTTTTTTAGCTGTTAATAAATTCCTGCTCGAGCTACTCGGCTAACTCTAGTTCTTTCGAATAAGAGGACGACTGAAAGTGATGATAGATGAGACTGAGAGAGGATTGCACGGAGGGGGGCGTGATAACCCTAAGCCCCAATTGATTAGAATGGTGTCGTCTACGCCTCTAAAAACGACGTCGTTTTAATCATCTACGCCTCAAAACAAACCCTCCATTTAATGAGTTTCCAACGGGAGCTATGGGACTATTTTCCAAATGGCACCATTTTGCCTTTAGTCCCAGAGCATCCATTTTCCAAAGTGGATTATTATTAATACGAGCCTATAACCCGCGCAATGCGCGGACCGTTATTTATGCTAAATTTTATAACTAAATAGTTCAACAACTACTAATAAAATGTATATCAATATATAAAATGGAGCATGAATATATAAAAGATTTTACTTTACCAATAAATATTTTATGGTCAATTTACAATATTAAAAATGTAATATATATATGGTCGTTCAATTTAAAATAATGTAAATTAGATACAATTAGTATGAGACATGATTGTTAAATTAATATTTTTCTAGATTTTTCTCCTCTTGGATGATGTAGCCTGAGATTTATGATCATTTTCCTTTGTATTTGAGTTGATATCGAAATCGATATCTACAGTAGTTTCTTGAAATAAAGTCATTATCGTTAATAAATGTCTATATATAAAACATTTTAATCATTATATTTCTAGTAAAGTATAATATAGCAATCTATAGTTCAACAAATGATAAACGATTGAACACCTTAACAAATGATAAATGATGTTAATTATAAGTCCACATCAATCCTACTAAAAAATAAATTATATTGTAGGTCATAGAGTATAATTTACTCACCAGACTCTCAAACTCACATTTGCCTAACCAACAAAAACTAATGCATATCAACAGTCAATAGTAGTAAATATCAAAAGGAAAAAAATGGATTAAAACTAAAAGGTGTAGAATGTGTTTAACCAGTATATGTAATTTTGAAAAATAATAAAATAAAACAGAGAGATTGGAAATTACTGTTATAAGTATAAGATAGTACTAATTTATTATCTGATAAAAAAAGATAGTACCAATTTATTGCATATATTGTTCAGCATATGTCAACAAATATAATTAAATATGAGTTCTTGCAACCTACCAATTTTATAAGTAAAACAATTATAGAATAAATAATAAGAAGTAAAATGCGTTTGACAATATTCCACTCAAATAAAAAATATCTAGAATAGTTGCACCTCTCCATTCTTTGCAAATAGATGGTTTGAAACTTTGGTATGCACCTCTTAACCCTTTGCAGTTGAACGGTTTGCTGGTTTGTAAGGTGTACAAATTAAACTGGTTTGTAGCAAATCAACCACCATACCAGGCTTCAATTTTCAAAGGGGCTTGAAAATGAATGGATTGTTTCATGAAAACTATTTGAGGCATTTGTTGAAACTAATCAATAAATGTTGGTTTAGTTCACGTAAATAATTTTGGAAACTAAGCCAGTTGAAATTGTTCTGGAAATAAAATTTTCCAATGTTTTATTCTTACAGCAGCATGCACCACATATTTAGAACAACAAATTACTAAACTTACCCCACCACAGAAGCACAAACACTGAAGCCAACTACAAAATCAATTGAAAAGGCCCTAAAGTTTGGCAGTAACATTCACTAAAAATAAGAAATGTAAGCAAGGTTCATACCCAAAAAAAATCTAATTTCTTGTTGCTTTTTCTTCCAAATATCGTATGTGCTCAATGAGAGGCTAATAGAGAATTCTTTGTTAGGCTGTTTTCATTTAAAAACTACTTCCTACAATGTTTTCCCACCTAGTTTTATAGATGTGTCAACTGCTACATTGTTGAATAATAACTTAAAAGATTATAAACAACTGCATGTTACATAGACTGTGATTGTAACATCGAACCATGTTAAAAGATGTAATATAACTTGAGAAGTCCCAAAATGCATAGGACCATCTTTGTTTCTCAATAGAACCAAAAATGCATGGAGAGACATCTTCTTTAAGAACATAATATTTATAATCCTACAGCAGATAGGAGAAAATTACTTGGCTAATTGCATACAAGCTAAATAAGAAACAACAATGACTTTCCCAAAACCAAACACAACACCTGAACAAATGATAATGATGTTAAATATAAGTCCACATCAATTCTACTAAAAAACAAAAACAAAACTCACCGAATTTTAACTACAACCTCACAAAGAGATTGAAAGATTAAAACTTTTGTTGGAAATCAAGCTTTAGATGGAATCTAAATAAAAATGGGTTAGTTGAAAGGGACATTTTCATCAAAATTAGACTCCCCCATGGTGAAAAGAAGCTCCTCGCTGTGGGGTTGGGCCACTGAGAGGGAAGCAGAAACGACTCCCTCAAGCAGAAACAACGGTTTCCTTTTCAGTTTCTCCTAAAGTTATTCTCTCCCAGTGCCACTTCGATTTTTCGACTCCCTCAAGGATTTTCTCTCGCAGATTGCTCAATCCCCTTCTCCCCATCGTGCAACGTCGCTGTCGTCGGCTGCCTTCGTATGTCCATCCATACCTCTGTCTCCATAACCGTTGGATAGAAGCATAATGTTGGCTACGGGGTTCCTCTCCCGTCGATGTTCGAGTACCTTAGCAGCTTTCATGAGCACATCGTTAGGGCAAGTTCCATCCCCGATACAACCCATAGCCTTGACGATATTTCTTGCCGATCTCCTGCCTTTTGCAGAGTAGAGGCGAGGATGAGATGGGTTCAATGAGTCGAGATATGTTGCTTTTCAAGAAGTGGACGGAGAAAGATAACGATGCTTTCGAGAAGGATGGGTTCTTTAAGCGACTTTTGAGGGACAATAGAGGTGACGATGAGGACTTCAAGTTCTGATTTGTATCATTGCACCACCTGACCATTTGTTTTGAAGCGTGTCGACAAATCATTGCACCGTTTGCAACTTTGCAAACCAAGGCTTGACTTTGTAGTTTGCTGGTTTGTGTGGTGTACAAATGGAACTTGGCTTTGCAGTTAACCGACTAGTGTGGGTTGAATGCCAAGTCGTCAATTAAAAAGTTTTCATATAATTAAATAGATATTATATATGTAGTATATATATAGTATATGTCTAATATGTAGTAGTTCTAATATGACCATTTGTATATATATATAGTTATAATCAAACATGTTTAAACATTAACAAAAAAATACCAATACATTAATAATTACTACCTTAACCATTAAGCAAAAAATATATATATTAAAAAAATAAAATGCATGAGCGGTCAAAATAAATGGTCAAAATGAGAGGACATACTAGCATTATTCTATTATATATTACAGTATATAATAATATATTGATGCTAATATTATATACCATACTAATAGTGATACTAATACATATATTATACATTATATATTATAGTATATTATATACTATATTGATACTAATATTATATACTACACCGATAGTGACACTAATACTATATATAGTTTTAGTGATTTGTATAGTTATATATATAATACTAATACTAATATTAATACTATATACTATAATATAGTACAACAGTATACTAATACTAATATTATACTAATACTATAATATAGTCATAGTGATTTATATAGTTATTTATATATAGACTTATAGTGGATTACTGGTAATATTAGTATTAGTGTATATATATAATCGTATCATATAGTTATATAATATTTGATTATAATTTATGTATATTAGTAATAATATGCTAGTGATAATATGTTAGTGTCTAGCTTATTTATATATTTGATTATATATGTTAGTAATAATAATTAATATACTAGTGGTTACATATATGCTAGTGAGTAGTGATAATATATTATATGATGGTTACATACATTTTTTTTATACGAGCGTATATGATCAAATGTATAGAAATGTATTTATTTAAAAGAATATATATTATAATTTATTAGCCATAAATGTAATTATCCTTGATATATATAGTTTATATTAATAATATGTGATCAAACAAATGTTCAATGAACATTGTCCATGTTTATGATTATAATTTTATGTTATAAAATAAAAAAACTTTAATTAAAATTTGTATATTAATTAAAATTTGTAATTAAAATTTATATATTAATTAAAATTTTTAATTAAAATGTTATATTAAGGTCTATAATATTAATTTTATGTTATTTGATTATTATGAGTAATAGGATTTTAGAAATTAATCTTATATTAATTATAAATTTAGCATTACAAACCAATCCGGTCTCGAAAAATCAAAAATTGGAATCGGACCGGTTTTGATCGACTCGGTTTGGCCCGAGCTAGTTCATCGGTTTATTTTCAGCCCTAATTATGTTGTGGTTTGCCTCTTCAATTTGACTTTAATTTATTTTGTTTAATAATTAAAGAGGTGATTATTAATAAATTTGTATATATATATTTTTATAAATATTTAAAAATGTTTAAAAAATATTTTAAAAAAATATATAAAATACAAATGCCGGACATGTCCAGCAGTACACGCTGGACGACATAATAGCAGCGTCCTAATTTTGAAGCCATCGACTCATCGTTCCAAGACAATTTAAACTTTACAGTTTGGTTTAGAATAATACTCTATACAAGTTTAAGGTAAATAAAAACATTATTAAAAAAATAAATGTGCCTATTTTGTGTGCCACTTAGTGCAAATCATACTTTTTATTTTTTACTTTTTATTTCAAATATTTTTTAAACAAAATACTAATACATTAATAATTATTTCCTTAATTATTAATTTTTTTAAAATTAAATATATAAACAATCAAAATAAAAAGTAAAATGGGAATATATGCTAACATTATTCTTTTAAAAAAGTCTACACAAAACTTGCAGATCCATTTTAAATTGCTTTGAATCTTTGATTGATCACAACCAGATCGGTTTTGACATTGGCTTCGGGTTTAGTCACCTCATTCAGATAGACAATTATCAGGATCATATTGGACAAATATTTTACTAAGCTTGAAACATGAAAACCACGACATTGTGAATTGTCTAAACTAATTTTATGGATTAAATATAAAAAAAATTCAATAATCCTGAAGATAATCAAGGAGATATTTGGAAACAATTTACATCTCATCTTATCTTATTTATTTTTTAAACATCATTTTAAATACAAATACTTTTAAACTAATCATTACAACTTTTTTAAAATTTCAAACAAAATATAATAAATAATTCCAAATTTTAAAAAAATATATTTAAAAAAATATTTTACCAATATTTTAACTTTATAATACTTTTATTCAATTTTTTTCTCTCATTTATCAAAATCTAATAAATATTTAATTCAAACTCTCTCATTACTGTTTACTAATCATGTTACTATTATTTATAAAATTCTCATATTATCTCATCCTCTAAGCATACTCTTTGTTGTTTTAGTTTCGATAATACGTATAATAAAAATTATTTCAAAGATTTTAAAAATAGAGAGAAGGAAGATTGCATACCTAGGAGGCACGGAGAATTGTGATACGACAGTCACTGAAACGGTATTTAGGTGCGGTTTGGATAGTAAGATGAAATGAGATGGTTTTAGATAAAAGTTGAAAGTTGAATAAAATATTGTTAGAATATTATTTTTTAATATTATTATTGTTTTAAAATTTAAAAATATTGAATTGTTTATTATATTTTATAACATACAGTTTTTTTTTTTAATGTTTATTCTTGGCTCACTTTGTTTTAAGCCTTTTAAATTCCTTAATGAGTTTCAAGGTCATATTTGGAAAATGAGATCTCAAAATTTTTTATAATTTTCTTCTCAAACACAAAACACATGTTAATTTCAAATTTTTAAACTTTTGATTTAATCATTATATTATCATTATAATTTTTCTAAATTTTCAAATAAAACATAAAAAATAATACAATTTTATTTAATTTCAAAATAAAATTATATTAAAAAATTATATTCAAATAATATATTTTAACTTTATAATATTTTTTTTCAACTTTTTTCCTCTCATTTTTCAAAACTCAATAAAATATCTTAACTCAATTCATTTTATTACTATTAATAAAATTCTCATAACATCTCATTATCTAAACATGTCCTAAGTTTTAAAGTATTTTTTCTTCAAATGCATGTTTTAGAATTGAGACGTGCTAAATATACACCCCATACCTGTGCATATTATTTAAAAATATGTGATTTTATTTTTTTACCCTCATATTTCATATTGAGTTAATTTTTAAGATATATACCACGAATTTATTTGGTATATTATTTGACTTTAGGAAGATGTTATAATATTTTTTTAAGTAATGTGAATGAAAATATAAAACCTAATAATCATCTAAAAAATAATAAAACCTGAAACGACAGTTTTGAACGACACGTATCCCACGGGCGCCAGACACGCGCGCGCGGACACACACCCTCTTCGCCCTCGCTTGCTACTTTATTGACAAGGGACAGCTCGAGTATTCGGCATTTCGTCGAGCCCTAAAGCTTCAGCATCTGTTAGCCATGGACAAAGAAGAAGATCCTCGTAATGGCGGCGGAAATGGCACCACCACCAAAAAGCCCAGACTTTCCGGCTTTATTACAGATTCGGAGGTTCAATCCGAATTCTCTCACCACGAACCCCGCGTTGCCCGGATCAATAACGGCAGCTTTGGGTGCTGCCCTGGGTCCGTACTAGCAGCCCAGCGTTCCTGGCAGCTCTGTTTCCTCCAACAACCTGACCACTTCTACTTCTCCGTGCTCCGACCTAACCTCCTCCGCTCACGAGCCCTCATCCAAACCCTAATCAACGCCGACCACATCGACGAGGTCTCGCTCGTCGATAATGCCACCACCGCCGCCGCCATCGTCCTCCAGCAAATCGGTCGCCGATTCTCCCACCACCAAAACGACGCCGTCGTCATGTTCAGCTGCGCCTTCCCGGCCGTGAAGAAATCCATCCAAGCCTACGTCACGCGCGCCGGAGGCTCAGTCGTTGAGGTTGACCTCCCTTTTCCGGTGAACTCGAACACTGAGGTCATTACCGAGTTCAGAAAAGGACTATCGAAAGCAAAATCCGGAGGCCGAAAAGTCAGGCTGGCAATAATCGATCATATTACATCAATGCCATCTGTTTTGATTCCGATTCGCGAACTCGTCAAAATCTGCAGGGAAGAAGGAGTGGATCAGGTCTTCGTCGACGCTGCGCACGCCATAGGCAGTGTCCCCGTTGACGTGCAACAAATCGGAGCCGATTTCTACGTGAGCAATCTCTACAAATGGTTCTTCGCACCGCCCTCTGTTGCTTTCCTCTACTGTCGAAGATCGAACTCGTCCTCCTCTGAAATGCACCACCCGGTGGTCTCTCACGAGTACGGGAACGGACTCCCCATTGAGAGCTCGTGGATTGGGACCCGAGACTACACTCCACAGCTCGTTGTGCCGGCGATCACGGACTTCGTGAACCGTTTCGAAGGCGGGAGCGAGGGTATCATGAGAAGAAACCACGTACAGGTGTTGAAGATGGGGAAAATGCTCGCGGAGGCGTGGGGGACAAGCCTAGGGTCACCGCCGGAGATGTGCGCGAGCATGGTGATGGTGGGGTTGCCGTCGAAATTGTGCATTTCGAGCGACGATGATGCTATGAGATTGAGGTCGCATTTGAGAGAGAAGTATGGTGTTGAAGTACCCATATATTATCGTGCTCCCAAAAATGGGGAAGGCGAGTGTGAGCCCAAGGATAAGGATGGGTTGATAACGGGTTATGCCCGAATTTCGCATCAGGTTTATAATAGAATCGAGGATTATTTTAAGTTTAGGGATGCGATTAATCGGATTGTTTTGGAGGAGGATCTTTATTGACAAAGTTTGCCAGTTTGCTTTTGTTGGAATGAGAAAAGGTTTGCTTTGTTTCTGCTTTTTGTTTACTCTGTTCAGCTTGCAATCGTGACACGCTTGTGTGAACGCACTAGGATTGTTTTGTTTTGCAAAAGAGGAATGCCTTCTAAATTGCGATTCCTTGATACCTACATAGCTCTAGGGATGAATGGATGACGGATGAGTTTAATGCCACTTGGCTCTCCATGACATTCATCCGAGTTGCCATCACAGTTTTTCATCCATGATTATTATGAACTACATACCTAATGAGATTATGAATTATAAATGTTTTATTTTGAAGATTTTTGCTAAATGAATTGGACCTATGAAACTGATGGGTGGAGATGTTAGTGAAAGTTAGTCACTTTCCCTGGATTGTTGTTTAAATTAAA
>QEOT01006199.1:28795-90755 GCA_003123785.1 Pterocarya stenoptera
AAGAGAGGGGGGGGGGGGGGGGGGGGCAATTGACAGCTCAGGAATAGTGAAGACTGAGTTTGTAGTAAAGAACTTAGCGAATGAGTCTATTCGACTTGTCCATCATAGAAGAATAGCTCGGAGTGGGGGTGCAAAGCAAATCCAGGGGGGCATTAAAGTTGACCTTGGACCTTATGTAGGGGTATAGATGATGAAAGCTATTTGGCTAATAAAACCTGATTGACAGAGGAGCGCTTTATTGAGCAGGACAATCAGGCCACTGTTGGGATGTAAACAACCAGATAAACTCGATTCCAATTTTGTCCAGAGAACTAGCAATCTAAATGGTAACAAATTTAGCAATGACTAGCCTACCTACGGTAATGATTCATGACTAAATTCTGAGACCATTGATGCAGTCACTCTGCTAGATGTCTTGAGCGGCTTTTTATATTTTTATGCACATGCCTGTGGATTCCTTGAACTTTCAAGGTGTTGTGTACACGAACTCTTTGATTGACATTGCACCCAGCAACTTTCTCTCATGCATTCAAAGTCCCTAAATAGGTTCTTATTGTCTGCAGAAAATCTATTTTATCTTGGTCCAAAATTCATAAGCATCTTTCCCTGATTCTCTCAATGTATTTTTGGGCAGTTACTGGAGCAGAGCCTTCTATGAAATAACATTTGGGTTTGCTGATTTCTGCCCGCATGACACAGTTTTGTCAACAACAGAATTTTGGTGGACAGGCAAAGGCACAGCCAGTGGTCGTACCAAATAACTTTGTAAGCTGACTTTCTTGTTTGTGGCCTAATCTTTCAACGTGGTCGTACCAAACTGTATAGAAATGTCAACATTCTTTTAGTAATTCAGCCGGCTTCGACTGAATTTAATTTACGACTCTATGGAGACTCTCTATTATCAAAATATATATGGTTTTCTCCTCCTTGCCCCGACATGCATTTTTCCTCTGTAAACTCCTTATCTACCCAGCTACAAAAAAAAAAAAAAAAAAACAAAAGAAGAAGAAGAAGAAGAAGAAGAATCTCCCACATATGGATTGTTTGTTTAGATAGTGAGATGAGATGAGATGGTTTTAGATAAATTGAATAAAATATTGTTAGAATATTATTTTTTAATATTATTATTATTTTGAGATTTAAAAAAGTTGAATTGGTTATTATATTATGAAAATTTAGAAAAATTTTAATGCTAAGATGAGATGATGTGAGATGGTTTCTGTATCCAAATGAGCTATTGTTAATGATATGCGGTTTTCGATTGAACAGAAATTTGAAGAAATAATCAAGAAAGAAAGAGTGCGAAGAAAGGAAATCCCGAATACGTTACCTTAAAACCGAGAAAAAAAAATAGAGGATGAATGTGTCGTATTTTGTATAGTGAAATGAAAGTGAGATAAAAGTGTGATTTGTGGTATTGCTCTTAAAAAAAAAGGAAAATGATACTCTGTCGCCTAAATTGGCCTTTTCAATTTGATCGTATTTTGTTTTATTTTATTTTATTTTATTTTATTTTACTTAATAATTAAGAAAGTGATTATTTGTGTATTGATTTTTTTTAAAAAAATGTTTAAAGATGTTTAAAAAATATTTTAAAAAAAGAGAGTACAATTTGTATGAGGAGACACACTTAGGTAAACTTGAATGACATAATAGCATTACTCAAAAAGAATTGAGTGACGCTTGAAACACAATGAAATTAAAAAAAAAAAAAAAACTTATGCCTAAAAAATCTAATAATGAAATAGTATATTTATTATCATTTTTATTATTATCTTTTCATGATATTTCGATATAATATTAAATGATAACTAAATCGAAAAAAATAACAAATGGTGAAAAGAGTCGTTAATACAAGATGAAGAACAATGGTGAAAATAGTTGTAAATAATATATCTCTTTACTCATTTTAGCTGCCTATTAAATTAGAATATTATTTTAAATTTTATTAATTCATTTTTTTTTTAGAGGAATGCTATGCATCAGATACTATTCATTCCTACACCACACACCTATAATTTGGTTGATCCGTATGGAGTGGAATTATACTACCATTCCGCCAGAGGTATCCAAGATACCTAGTCCCTTGGTTTGTCACCTGAGAATCATCTCAAAAAAGTTTCAAAGTGTCTTATTTACAACCTTGGTTTGCCCATTAGTTTGAGGGTGGTAGGCTGTACTCAATGCCATTTGGACCCCTTGTAAACTGAACAATTCCAAAAATTATTTATGAATGTTCTGTCTCTATCCGAGACTATTGAAAGAGGGAGGCCATGTAACTTAAATATATGCTTGAAAAACAAATTGGCCATGTCTTGGGCAGTGTATGGGTGTTTGAGGGGAGTTATGTGATTGTACTTCGTGAGCCTATCAACTACCACCCACAGACTGTTAAATCCCTTAGAATTAGGAATGCCCTTTACGAAGTCCATGGTTATATGTGTCCAAGGTTGTGTGGGTATTGGAAGAGGTTGTAGTAACCCACTTGGAAGTGTGTTGGAGGACTTAACCCTTTGATAGATGTCACAATCTTTGATAAATTGCTTAACATCACTCTTGAGACCCGGCTAGTAAAAGTCCCTCTTCACTCTATGGATGGTTTTATTTAAACCTGAGTGACCACCCCAAGGGCTGTTGTGGCCTAACTCAAGTACCTGAGTCTTAAACTCTGCATTCTGAGGGATGTACAATCTCTGTTTGTATAGAAGTAGATCTGCCCTCATTGTATACTCAGGACTCAACTACTTTTCTTTGAAAAAGTGAAATTAGGGCTTGTACCTTAGTGTCAAAAGCATAGGCCGCCTTAAGATCCTCCAGCTAGTCTCCTATTGGAAATGAGATAAGCATTAATGCCTTTTCATCAATCTGGTCCCTCCAAGACAAGGCATCTGCAGCTTGGTTTTCTGTCCCTTCTTTGTACTCCACCACGAAGTCATAACCCAACAATTTGGAAACCCATTTCTGTTGCATTGAGGTTCCCACTCTTTGGTCAAAGAGGTGTGTTTTAGGCTTTGCTGATAAGTCTTAATTTTAAAGGTTCCGCCTGGCAAATATGGTCTCCATTTCACTACAAGTCACCAATGCAAAAAGTTCATTCTCGTACGTTAATAAGTGTAGGGTCCCTTCCTTTGAGTGCTTGGCTAAAATATGCAATAGGTCTCCCTTGTTGCATTAGGACAGCCCTTACGATCATAGCTGAAGCATCACAATCGATGGTAAAAGGTGATGTAAAGTCTTATAATGCTAGTACCTGGGGGCAAGAGATAGCTTCCTTTAACTTGGGAAAAACCACTTTTGCTTCCTCGCTCCATTTGAAGCCATATTTCTTCAACATTCTGGTCAGCGGACCAGCAATTCACCTGTAACCCTTGATGGACCTTCTATAGTATCCGATCAACTCCAAAAATCCTTGCAAGGCTTTGATTGACCCTGGAAAAGGCCAATCATTCATGGCTTGTAATTTTTCTGGGTTCGCCTAAACGCCTTGGGCAGAAATTAAGTGCCCCAAGTAGGATACCTCCTTGCACCTAAACCAACATTTAGAAAGTTTAGCATACATATTGTGCTCCCTTAGGGTTTCGAGAGCCACCTGCAAATGTCTCAAATGGTCAGTTTTAAATTTATTGTAAATCAGTATATCATCAAATAATACTAGTATCAACTTCCTCAAATGGGGTTTGAACACCTCATTTATCAAGTTTTGGAAAGTGGATGGGACATAGTTAGCTCGAAGGACATAACTAAAAATTCATAATGACCATCATGGGTTCTAAAGGCGTTTTGTGTATGTCTGAGGGTTTCACTTGAATTTGGTGGTACCTGGATCTTAGATCTAGCTTAGAAAAAACCTTGGCACCATCTTTTTGGAAATATGGGTAATGGTAAGGTCGCATTGAAATGAGTTTTGTATTGGGTATGAGGTTGATAGAATGGTCATGGGTTCCGGTGAGGGGTAGGCCTTTGGGTTCCTCAAGCACTTCTGGATATTGTTTCAGTAACATTTGAATGACTGCTGGTGTTTGACAATTTTGATCTTCAATCTGGTTGTTTTCACCCTCCAGGATATGTAAGACTATGCCCCTCTTCTCCAATTTATTAAACTTGTTTAAAGAGCCTTCCTCAATTAATTTGGTGGTTGCTAAATCTTGCAACTGCACTGTTTTCCCTTTCATAGAAAATTTCATTGTTAATTCTTGGAAATCTCACAAATACCCGCTAACACTAGCATGTGTACCTCAACTGTAAAATTGGTATCTTGAATTTTAACACACACTCCCTTACACTTTCCTTCATTCGGGAGGACTTCCCCACTGGCCACCTTCACCTTAACTTTTTCCGCTTGATTAATGGGTAGTTTGACACGGTCTAACACTGTTGGGTCCAGAAAGTTGTGAGTCGACCTAATGTCTATTAATATTGTTACCCATTGAGGTCCAATCTTACCCAACACATGCATTGTTTTTGGGTTTTGGGATCCTGTTAAGGCATGGAGGGATATTTATGGGTTTACGGGGCTGTCTGATTCCATTTTGGATATTTTTTGTTCCTCACCCTCACTCACTGGTTCCTCAATATTCCCTTCATTTTCTGATTCAAACAGAACCTCTTCTAGTAGGTAAATCTTGAGATTTTGACATTTATGCATGGGGGTCCACTTAGAGTTACAATAATAACATAGTCATTTTTCTCTTATTTCTTTCATTTGGTTTTGGTTTATCTTGTGGATTTCAGTTTGGGAAAGGTTTTGGAGGGTTCATTGATGGGTAGGTTGAGTTTTTTTAGGATACCCGGGTCAGGGGAATATACAAGGCCAGATTTGTTATCTTTCTTGGACAGGTTCAGATTTTCTTCTTATATTTTAGCTAGACTATAAGCAGTAGTCAAGCTTGGTGGGTTAAACATTCTCATGGGTAGTCTAATCTCATCTTTCAGACCACTAAGAAAACAACTTAGCTTATATTGATCTGATAAACCCCTCAGTCTATTAGATAGAGATTCAAATTTATCTTTGTATTCCTCCACTGTATTACTTTGCCTCAAATGAGTCGGAGACTCCATTGGGTCATCATACCCACTTGGACCAAATATGGCCAGCAATGCTTTAGTCATAGAATTCCAATCAACTAATTGTCTTGACCCTTTCCAATCTTGAAACTAGGTTAAAGCTTTACCATCCATATTAAATGAGGCTAACTTTACTTTGTGTTGTGGCAGGGTGTTATGGAAAACAAAAAAATGTTGTACCTTGTAGATCCCACCCAGCTAGATCTTCTCCATAAAAAGTGAGAAAATCAAGTCGCATAGTCATTGTCTGCACATCACCAGCAGGCCTTGGGTTCACTTCATCCTCGTGGGAATGTAATCCGTATGATAATCTTCCAAGGCTCTGATTATGACTTCTCCTTTGCAGCTCACCTGTGATTACTGTCAACTACTGCAACATAGTATCAATTTGCCTTTTTAAGGCTAACATTTTAGTCTCTAGGATTTTATATTGGGAATCTATTGTCTTCTTTAGGGTGTTAAGCCCTCCTATAAATCCTTAAGCCTTGTGTTTTCTTTCATAGTCTGTAAAAAGATACTCCAGGATATCACAGGATGTGTCTCTAAATACCACTATTGTAACACACCAAAGAAAATACTAGTGAATTAGGGTTTGCTCTCTTCGAGGGGAAGCTCCTCCAGAAATGAGAGAATGGGAGAAGGAGAGAGAAATTAGGAAAAAGACAAGAAAATTGCAATTGTCATTCAGCATGCCTCCACAAAGGATACTGACCAACGTATATGTTGTTAGTTCTAACAGAAAGAATAAAGCAAACGCTGGCCATAAGGGGCCACTAGCAAAATAAGGCTAAAAAGCCAGTCCAACATAATTAAATGGCAAATAACATAACAGGCCCCAAGAGAACATGCTCCCGGCCCAACTATAACCCGAATCTTAATTGAAATGAAAAAGCCCCTGAAATCAAGTGAAGCTTGTCCCAACCCATGCAGCCCACGAACTACTTCAGTTGACTAAACCTTCCACTTCACTTAACTCTTCTAAGTGCTTTGATCGAATACCTTTCACGAGACTTCTCTTCTTTTTCACCTCAGAACTATCTTGACTACCTTAAGAAACCCTAAGTGTGGTAAGGCTGTATAGGAACTGGCTGGATTGACCGTCTCCGACGAGGACTAGCCCCAGATTCAGGAACTGGCCGAAATAGGTGAAGAACTGGTCGGCGGGCTAGATGATTTGAGAGAAAACCGACGTGGGCGGTTCGGTGCCAGTTTAAACCCTTGGGAAACCGCTGAACCGGCTGATCCCTTATTCTTCTGAATATATGTATTATAAAACGGCATCATTTCACTTAAATAAGTGAAACATCGTCGTTTTTACAAGTGGAAGTTAAATTTTTTTTTTTTTAGAACAGCGCCGTTTGTCTTTAAACCTAACGGTGCTGTTTTGAATTACGTTTTATTAACCCCCCTCTATTCTTCTTCTTCCTCGCTTCTTCTTCTTCTCCCGCATCTTCTTCTTCCTTTGCAACTAAACCTTAGTTTCTACTCTCACTCGACAATGGACGCCGCATCCCTCCTCTGTCATAGAGACGCCGACGGCAGACCGACGAACCGAACCGCGCTGTGTCAAGACCGATAATATCGATTTTCTCTTCCCAATCGAGCAGTTTCGGCCGGTGATGAGCTCTCATGATAGACGTCGGTAGGGTCTCGGTTTGGCGCCGAAATTGACGCTAACACCATCAGTGTGCACCCCTAAAGTGTGGTGTCTGATGAGCCTTGTGACACCTTTCTCTTTTCTTTATACAAAAAAAAATATAAACTTTGTAGTTTGTAGCCACTTTTAATTTCGAATATAAGCTCAATTTAGTCCCCTATATTAAAATTCGACCCTGCATTACTACATGCATCAATCTCTGCCTCCAAATATAATTCACTCCCCGTACTAGTTCTTAAAAGTTTGTAGCCACTACTAATTTTGAATATAAGTTCATTTCAGTCCCTTGCATTAGAATTTGACCCTGCATTGCTACATGGATCAATCTTTGTCTTCAAAGATACTTCACCCCCCGTACTAGTTTTTATCTCCACCCCCGTTCTGGTTGGAAAGAGATAGAGGATTAAGCCCCACCCTAAACCTCTTCCTCCCTTTTAACTACACAGACCAATTGCCAGCCTCATCTCTCCCCTCTAGGTAGGCCTGTTCATTCGGGCTGAGTTTTTTTTTTGGCCGGTCCGAAACAAGTCCGAGCCGGTACCTGCATAGAAAAACTGGAGTACACCCGGTCCGGGTTTTAAACTCGGAACTCGGGTTTACAACCCGGTTCCCGTTTATTTTTTTGTTTTTCCCCCGATTTGAACGTTTTGATGTTTCTTTCTTTTTTGTTCTTTTCTAGCAACTATACGTGCATGAATGATACCATCTTACGTGTGATAAAACCTTGTAATATTCGCTCAAAAAAAAAATAATTCATGTCATTTTGTATGTACCAAAAGGATTAAAGTTTTCACAATGTTGATTGGGCTGCATTATTACATATTTTATACATTTAGAACTTCTACACTTAAAAGAACACATTTGGAACCACGTCAAATGCCCACAATGCCATTGTGATCAAGGTTTCCCATATTCCCAAAAGAGGTTGGGAATAAAGATCGAGTGTGCAGTCATTACCCAACCTGCAAAACTCTTGCAATGGAAAGGGATGCAAAACGTCAAAATTATATATAGTGATAATTTTCAGTTGCTTTGGATGTTCTCTTTATATAAGAAATATATGAATTGTGGGAATTTCAACAAGGGTTTAGTATACCATAATATTATTATTAATAACGTCAAATATTGGGTGCTGGGAGGGACCCGTTTTCTTTAATTACATCAGCATGTTCTCTGATGGCCATTGCCTGTTTTCTTACTAATTTTCATTTAAGCATTACATGCTTTGTGATGGAACGAAAAGACATGGGTACAACCTTTACTTGATCTTGGAGATGATGGGCTACGGAAGTAACATAATTAAGTTGGATTAAAATTATTTACTAATTGGGATTCTTGGAAATTAAAGATCAGTCCTAATGCTAATAGATGATGATCATTTGATTGAAGATTCAAAATGCATATAAACAATGTAATGTGGTTTTCATACAAACAATGTAATATTATTTTATAAACAATTTTATTTTAAAAAATTAAATAGATATAATTTGAATGCTGCATCAACATTTTTTTCATAAACAAATATCATGACATGTAGACTTTGATTTAAAATTAAAAAAAAAAAAAAAACCGGGTGCAACCTTAAACACGGGTTCCGAGTTTTTAAAAAATCGGTTTCAATCCGAGTTTTGGTCCGGGATAACCCGATCCGGGTTCTGGCCCGGTTTTGAAACCTGGGTTCCGGTTCAGATATAGCTTGGTTACCGGACTGGAACGGATGAACAGTTCTAGCTCTGGTTGCTTGACCCCACTGCCAAAGTCACTGATCGCATCTCAAAGGACCCTCCTGGTACCACCATGGCCTCTTGTACTGCCAAATTGCAAGTTTGAAAGGAAAGAGTCATTAAATTGTAATTTTGGGTCCCTATCGAGAAGATTGATTAAATAATCCCACTCACATATGCGAATATCGTTCTGCTAAGGGCTCAAGCATCGCATTGGAGAGCCATTTACCAGGACTCAAGCATTGCGGGTATGCAATTACCAATCCAACTGCACCACTTCTCCTCAAAAACGCACTTCCGCAAGAAATACAGCAAAAACTCCCAACTTCCCTGTTCTAATTCTGTTGTCCAAACACTTGTTGGCTAGAAAGAAACAATCGAAGCTTCAAAGACATGACAAGGAGAAACTGAAAATTTTCTTTTTTAATATATATATATATATATTCTTGTCACTACAAGCAAGGGTTATTATTGTTTTTCATGGGGACAGTCTGATAAAAGTGGGTGCAATTGCATTTTTGACGACGCAAATTTTGTGGCTAATATGTATACGTCTCAGTTTTATTAGATTTGGAGCACATGGCATCCGGCAACTACTGAATCCATGGTTAAAGATACCCCATCCATATAATAAGTGCATAATTAAGCCTTTATATTTTTTGATTGCAGATTCTTAAGGAGAACAAAGACAAGAAGGATGCAGAATTTAATGAACGTTTCAAGCACAGTGAGCGCTCAGCTCTCGCTGTATATTTAGAGCAACAGTGTTATATTCACCCCCCCCCCCCCCCCCCCNTTTTAAATTCCTTTTATTAGCAGGAGCACCCAAAGCTTTGGATGAAGATGAAATGGAGTTTCTTGATAAGTTGGAAATGGTGAGACTATGCTCTCAGATCTTATTCAGTGCTACACGAAGTGCAGCCTTTTCTGATAAAGACCATTTGATATGTTTGGAAAATATGTTTCACCTAAAATTTTCATCTTCATCTCATCTCATCTTTACACTTTTTTAAATCTCCATACAAAATATAATAAATAATTCAATTTTTTCAAATCCCAATATAACTTTTTCAAATTCTAATTCAATTTTTTCAAATCTCAAAACTAAAAAATAATATTTTAAACTTTAAAACAAAACATAAAATTCTCATCTCATCCTCTAAACATAATCTGCTGTGGTGTTTGTATATTTAAACAGTTTGAATAATCCACAACTCTTTCAGCTTTCTTCCCTTTATATTTTGTTAGATGTTTTTTTTTTTTTTTCACTTTGATTTTGTTTTGATTTTTTCGCTTTTGTTTTTCCTGTTTTACCATCCAGTCAAGGAGGGAATACGAGCAACAAATGGCAGATGAGGAAGCTCAAGAGCTGCAGAATATCCAGGTAAATTCCTTTTCGTTTCATATCAATTACTGTAATTATATTTTTTCATCTGGTATGAAACACAAAATTATTTAGCCAGAAAATCATGGGTTTGTCTTGAGATCACTATTATAAAGTAAAAATGAGGTGCATTGGCAGATTTAAGAGTTTTGTTACACAATCTCCACCACATTCCACATTTTATATTTTTTAAAATTTTTAATATTTTTAAATTCTTTTTGAGTTTATTCTTTTTAAACTATTTCAAATTTTCTATTCATTACTCATATAATAAATATTTGATAAAATAAAAAAATTAAAAAAAATATAATGTGTAAAGATTATGTGAATAGTATGAAATTGTAAAAATTTTTTATTTTGCATTGGTCTTAATAGTTACCTAAAAGATGAGCGACAGTGTCAGGCATGCCGGTAGGTGGGGCCTAAAAGATAGGTTCATTTTTTTTTGTAAAAACAAAAGATAGGTTGGAAGAAGATCCAAGCAAATGATATATTAAGGTATTTTACGTTTGGAATTGAATTGACCACACTTGATAACCAAGAAGACTAATCTTTACTTCATCAATTACAAGCAATGAACATAGTAATGTAATTTTTATGTGACGTGGCTAGTTTATGTCTGGTGTAATTGGGCTATGCCTAGTTCTCATTAATAAAATTCTTATTTACTTTTTTTTTTTTTTAATGTTGGAGAATCTCTCCAAGATAGGATCTTTCGGACTCACCCCTGCAGAGAAAATTTCAATCTTGTGTACCGCATCTTTAAAAGTTTCCTTACACTAAATTGATTAAATCATTAGTTATTAGCGAGGGGGAGTGGCATTATTTGCATCCAAGGAATTTGAACCTTGGGTGTGGGAGAGCTTATCTCAAGTCTAATGCCTTTACCACTTGAGCCAAATAAAAATTTTTATGTGATGTGACTAACTCGTGTACTTGAAGCCTGCATGTGTTGGCTCCGAACACCAGAGATCCCGCTGCAATAATTATTTTATGCATTATCTACCTTGGGCAGCATTCAATGTTTCACTGAATGCACACATTATATGCACGTTCAAGGCCCCTTAGACGCTATGTCTCAAAGCAGATTCCACCCAGATGATGCTCAGCCCAAAGCAGAAATCATTCATATTTGTTTGGTTTGGGTGTATTACATGATATGTAAGCAGGGTGTCCCTATGTTCAAAATGAACAAAAATACCAGATTTTAATGAGTATCAGTTTTTTTTTTTTTTTTTCGTGGATGGCACCTCATAATTTTATCAAAAAACCCTACCTGTAGAGGAGGAAAACTGTGGTAACAAAAAAAATCACCTTGGGTGTTACATAAAAAATCTCAAAACCAAGGCGTCAAAACCATTATCAATGACCTTATTACAAGATTATTGGTCATCCAATCAAGTCAATCTGGTCTAGGCTCTGTTTAGCGTTGAGTTTTACTACAGAGCTGTATATAAGTTTTTATGAGTACAGTGTTACCGATTTTTTGTTAGTGAAATGTCTCCTCTGGAATTGTTAGTACACGATGGTTTCTGAATGAAACCTGTTGCTGTTTTCAGGAGCAGAAATCAGTTGGGAGAAAAAATCCAGCTGCTCGTCCATTAGGTATGATTATTAAGGTCAAGCCACAAGCAAAGAAAGCAAGGTTAGACCCACGAGCTTCTGAAGAATCTTCAGTTGTGGTGAAAATCCCGCCCTGATGGCGATACAGAAAAATCTTCAGAGCCAGTGACAACCTCTAATAGTAGTAACATTAAGCAGTTGGTGTTGGTGTAACTTGTCTCGTTTCATACTGTGACGAAAGTGAAGAAGATGATTAGCAGTTTTACATTAGTATTTAAAGAAAAACTTATATTTTTCCAATTTATTTTCTTTTGATGTATCGCTGCTTTGGTCATGATAAATTTTCTGTATCAACGCAATGTAGATGCACGCACAATATATCAGGATCGCAGGGTTTAGGGTTGGCCACTGTGGTTGGTGATATTGTGTTTTATTTCCAGGATGTCATGGCATTTGAATGACTCTAATAGATATGGTGTTAGGGCCATGATTCAGAGTATGTTACGTGATTTAAGAAGGAAAAATCATAAAGATGTACCCTGAGAAAGAAGACCTCCATTAGAATTGGATGATTGATGCAGACTACTCAATGTGCTCATGGTTGGTGTGGAATGCTTGCCTTTGCTTCACATAATTATATACACGTACTGTAATTATATAAATAACATACAACTAAAACAGATAGTATGAGCATTTTATCTATATTACAAAAACTGAATAATAACTTCTCCCCTGTGAACAACGAAAGCTGGTGATTCAAATAGGGAATACCTTTTCTTTCTTTCGTAAGTTTTTCTCATTCGTCCACTTGAATATACAATTAAGTTTTGGAAAAGAGAGAGCAGTACCACCCTCCAAAATTATAAAGAAACAAAAAGAGTTTCAGGAAGCTCAAGCAGTTGCAGCACTTGTGTGAAGAGCAACAAGGGAGGCATAAGATCCATCCTCGATATTAATCAAAGTCTCATGCTTTCCTTTCTCCACAATAACTCCATTCTTAACCACTGCAATTAAATCTGCATTCTTGATTGTGGACAAGCGATGTGCTACCACAACTGTAGTCCGGTTAACCATGACTTTGTCTAATGCATCTTGGACCACTCTCTCAGACTCAGCATCTAGTGCACTGGTAGCCTCATCTAGCAGTAATATCTTTGGACTTTTGATTATAGCACGGGCAATGGCTACACGTTGCTTCTGCCCGCCGGACAATTGCAGTCCTCGTTCTCCTACTATAGTATCATAACCCTGCAGTTTGCATCATGAAGAACAAATGTTTTAAGGGCTGAGTTATTTCAAATGCACCTTTGAGAAAAGAGTGAAAAGAGTGCTGCAAGCTCACAGAATAATTGGTTACCAAGGAACTTAGCTCATATATGTATCAATGCAGAAGGATTGCAATTGTTGTTACCTGTTGTAATCCACTGATGAATTTGTGGGCATTGGCCAATTCTGCTGCAGCTATAATCTCTGCCTCAGTTACATCTCCTCCTTTCCCATACGCAATGTTGGCACGGATTGTGTCATTAAACAAAACTGGTTCTTGTCCCACAAGACCCATTTGCTGCCTCAGCCACTTCAATTGCAACTTTTGGATTTCAATTCCATCAAGTGTGATATAACCTGAATCAGGATCATAAAATCTTTCCAATAATGCTATTACTGTGGATTTTCCACTACCACTTTCTCCAACCAGGGCAACTGTCTGAAATAAGAGAGATTGACAAGAATATACAAGTTAAAGTTGATCATAGTACCAGTCACAGAAAGGGAATTCAAAAACATGATTTCAGAGAGTACTACACTACCTTTCCTGCACGAATAGCCAAGTTGAGGTCTCTGAAAATCTGAATATTTGGCCTAGATGGATACTTGAAGCTTACATGATGAAGCTCGATATCTCCCTTGACATTATCTGGTGTCAGCCCGGACTCATCACTTGGGTCTATCTTTGACTTCCTGTCTAATATTGCAAATATGGAAGCAGCTGCATTCTTGGCTTTTTGAGTATCAGTGACAAAGGAGCTTGATTGAGTAACTGCCGTGGCAGCCATGGTCAAAGCAAAGAATACCTACAAACCACACATACATGTCAATATTAAAAGAAACAATTTGGTGCAATGAATCTGATTTAAATTTTTCCTGAAAGTTTTGAAGTATGTGTAAAAAGAACAATGGCTATTGAAGAAATTTACCTGGAAAACAGCCGAGAATGACGCTTTTCCTTCCTTAATAAATTGAGCCCCAGCATAGAAACTTGTGGCATAGACGCTAAACAGAAAGAAATTTGACATCCCAAATCCTATTCCACTGATCAAGCCCTCCTTTATGCCAGCCTTCTTAGGTCCTTCGCATTTCTTTTCATATAGTTGCATCACTTTCTCTTCAGCACAGAAAGAAGCAACGGTTCTTATACTTCCAACTGCATCAGTGGCTATTTGGCTTGCATCCTCATACATTGCCTGCAATCAAGTTCACCATTGGTTTACTATTCATAAATTTTACTTACCTTAAGAAAGTGAATTTGAACTTTTCATATCATTGAATATGGAGTTTATTTTCTTGCTTTTTTCTCCTCAAAACTCATATTCTTTGGCACACAGCTGCAATAAAAACTGTGTCAGTTTCAGAGCATACCTTTGCATCTGCACTGAATCCTCTCATGGCCCTTCGTTGAGTATATCCATTGATTCCAAGCAAAGGAACCAATACAAGGATAATCAGCGCCATCTCCCAACTAGCAGCAAAAGCTATGACTAAACCCGCTATCACTGATGCAATACTTTGAACGATTTGAGCTAGTGCATCACCTACTAGAGTACGCACTGTTGCTGCATCTGCTGAAAGCCTTGCACCAATGGCACCGCTTGAGTGCTCAGACTCATCGAACCAACCAACCTCCATGCGAACTACCTTTTCAAAACACATTGATCTGATACGTTGAATTAACTTAGAACCAGCCACACCAAAGAAGTATGATCGTGTTGGGCCTGACAGAAATGCTGCCACACCGAGGACTATAAACATTAGCGACCAAAACTTCGAATCCTTTTTTAGTTCGGAAGGTGGTTCGAAGAATGTTTTGACTACTTTGGAAATCAGCAAACCAAATATTGGGAGTACTAATCCGCTGACGATTGCAGCCACAGTTCCAACTAGAAGCACTGGAATCTCTGGGCTATTGAGATAGGCAAGGCGTCGAATTGGGACCTCTTGTGATTTTTGTGGCACTACTGAAGAGGTATCTTGTTCTGTTACTGCAGCATCAGTTACTTCAAGTCCTGTGGGCACACCAAATGTAACTGAGAATGACTTGCGGCTGCTACTTCCCACAGATGATCCCCGACTTATGGATCGTAGGATTGAGGCTCTTTGACTTTTCTGCCGAAGATTTGACTGTCGGATACTTGACTGTCTGAAAGATTCCACAGTAATTTCAGGATTATTTTGATCATCTACAGCATGCTTTGACTCCTTATTTTCTTCTTGCAAGCGTATAAGCTGAGAGTATGCTCCATTAGGATCCTTGAGTAGTTCTGAGTGCGAGCCTGATCAATAGCCAAATGCATTTAGAAATATAAAGCCAAATAAACTATGAAATGAGCAATTTTAAAGATTAAAATTTGATCACAACACAGAGCATATGCACCAATGATTCAGCATACAATGGCACGTAAATACCCGTAAGGTACCTTTTTCAACCATCTTTCCTCTGTGAATGACTGCTATCATATCAGCATTCCTCACCGTGCTCAAACGATGGGCAACAATGACAGTGGTTCGGTTAACCATAACCCTATCCAATGCCTCTTGCACTATTTTCTCTGATTCTGCATCAAGTGCACTTGTAGCTTCGTCCAGAAGTAAAATTCGTGGGTCTTTCAGAATTGCTCTTGCAATGGCAATCCTCTGTTTCTGTCCACCAGACAGCTGTGTTCCGTGGTCACCAGCCATGGTGTCTAGTCCCTGAAAGTAAAATTCAAAATCTTAGGAGTCAAATAATAACTTTCAGAACTTGAAGATGACCAAAGGGTCTAAAAGTGAGTGAAAATTAGAACCTGAGGCAATTTATCTATAAATTTAGCAGCATTTGCAAGTTCAGTTGCAGCTCTTATCTCTTCTATGGTTGCACCGTCTTTTCCATATGCAATGTTATCCTTAATGCTGGAGGCAAACAACACAGGTTCTTGGCTGACAAGACCAATTTTCCCTCTAATCCACTTAAGCTGAAACTCCTTGAGGTTAATGTTATCTATAAGAACTTCACCAACTTGTGGGTCGTAGAATCTCTCTATAAGACTGATCACTGTTGACTTCCCACTTCCACTTTCTCCAACTAAAGCTGTAGTCATGCCACTAGGGACAGAAAGAGAAAATCCATTAAATATTCTCTCATCCGTACGGGCTGGATAGCTGAAATAAACATCCCTCAATTCTATATCTCCACGAACATCATCCAATACTTTTCCGCTTTTGTCAAAAGCATTTATATCTGGCTGTCTTTCGATAGTCTCGAACATCTTATATGCTGCAGCTCGGCCGGCAGAAAATGCACTCAAGGGGGGAGACGCCTGGCCTAGGGACCTGAAGCATCAATATATCAGGAAAAAGGTAGAAGTAAATAAATACATAAGCCAATGGAAAAATAGAACACTTGGATTCATATGGTTTTCTGCATGGCAGCTTTTGTATATTCAGTCACATAAGCAGAAATAATTTTTTGTTTATTGGGTTAATCGGAATAATAGATTTACTAGCATATCCAGGTTCTTCTGCAAGATAAAGGAAATACAAAATGCCGCTCACATGGAAGCAGTTAAGACAGCAATGATCACGTTCATCACTTGTCCTCCGGAGTATCCTTTATCTAGTATCAACTTTGCACCAAAATACACAGCCAGCGAATAGGTGCAAAACACTACTAACATAACTGAGCCAAAACCCATTCCGGTGGCAAGACCTTCATGTACGCCAGACTTGTAAGCATCTACAAGAAATTTTGTGTAATTTGTTATAGCTTGCTTCTCTCCTGTAAATGATGCAACCTACAATGGAAGCGATGATAGATGTGTTACCTTTTGCTAAAGAATGCAGAGAAAAATCATATTAGCAGCATTAAGATGGTAAGTATTTTTTTTTTGGTCAAATGTACTTGCTTTTGACAAATTGACTCACAGTTCTGATCCCGCCAATTGTTTGTTCAACTACATTTGCTGCCTTTGCATAAGCACCTTGTCCCTGGGATGTCATCTTTGATATAGCTATGGCCACGGTACCACCTGCTGTCACGAGAAGAGGAATGGCAGAGCACAAGACAAGGGCAAGAAGCCACCCTTTGACAAATGCTATTATGAAGCCCCCAATGAAGGTTGATATCAGCTGTATAAATTTCCCAACCTGCAGGACAAGGTAGACTTGGTTGACTACATGATTTCATTTAGGGGCACGAGATGAACAGAAATTTGATTTATCTTCTTTTGGTTTTGATGTAATTCTGGCAGCTGTGTTATACCTTCTCACCCATGGCATCCTGTATGAGAACAGTATCACCGGACATTCTCCCAACAACCTCTCCGGTGTTAGTTTCCTTATCAAAGAAAGCAACATCTTGTCTCAATATAGCTTTCAGATACAAGCCCCTTATCCGATCAGCCTGTCTTGCCCCCGTGACCATCCAACATGTCACCTCTGACAAACAACAGACCCGAGTTTCTTAATCTTGAAGGGGTTATGCATAAAAGACTTTTCTATGGTTTAAATATGTATAATGATTTTGAGTATCAAATTTACTTACGAAGGTATGCTGCACAACCAATCCCCAAAGCCAAGTAGACAAACTTTAGAGAGACCTATAATTTCACCAGGTGGTTAATTAGCATCTTCGTATCAACAAATAAACATGTAAAAAAAAGTAGAAGCGTTCAACTACATCCCTACACAAATTTTTTATCTCAGGAAAGTAGTGAAGAATAAAATCAGAAGTTAAAGCACAAATCTTTCCTGGGATAAATATTGAAGCAAACCTTATTTAATAAGCTCATGCATTGTTTTTACCTTGGAAACAATATCAACGATTTCTTTGGTGTTACTTTGGTTACTGCCAAAACTATTGATCATTTCCCCAAACAGTATTGTCATAAGGGGCATGCCTAACCCACTTGCAATGGATCCAATTGTGCCAACAATCATCAATGCAGTATCAGTGGAATCTGCAAATGAGAAAAGCTTGAGAAATGGAACTGTCTTGGTTTCCTCATCTTTTGTGTTATTTGGAGAATCTTGTTGGCCCCCATTGATGCCCCGATTTTTCTCTGCTACTGCCTTGTCTGTTGAAGTAGTGGCCTCATTTCTCTCTGTTTCGCCTTCCAGGCCACCCTCAGCCATCTTTTTACCTTGTCAAAGATATCAATATAGTCTTCAGAAGCTCAGCTCCTGGTTCAGAAATACATCAAACTTAAATTGCAGCTGTAGAACGAAGTTGATGGCTTAAATCAGCAACTTATGGATCAAGTACAAAAGTTAAAAACTGGCCAGTCATCAAAATATTAGACTATCAAAAGAAGGATTCATAAGAAAGTGTAGCAGGATATAAGGTGTTCTAAAGCTAGCAGCAGTCTTGAGATATGTAACAATGTAGGAATGAGCTGGTATGTTTTCCTTGAAATGATTTTAGTCATTTCCCAAGAAGAATGAAAGCAACAGTAAAACTTTATAAAATCACCTAGCAAGTTAAGATCCTTTTGGGTATTCTGTAGATCAACACTAATCGTATCTTAATTTAAAAATATTATCATATTAAGTCAATATTGAATTGAAGAATCTAGCCAACACCGCCCCTGAATTCGAAGGTTGTGGTGGTATAATCAGGGTTATTGAGGGGAGCGACCTGTACTTTTCGCCCGCCGCTTGCATCATGAGTCCTATGCTATGGGTTGAAATATTGTAAAAGAAGAAGATACAAAATAATACCGTTTCTGTTGGCTCAAACAATACAAAGTCAATACTAAACAATCACGACCAATCATCATGGAGAGAGAATCCAATTTTCCATAAACGCCTGCGGTATACTTTTTTAGCTGTTTCTTGTAACCAAATATCGGGGATAGCTATAAAAGATATAATCTTTCTGCCAAGATTTTTACCTGTTTAGAGATAGCAAACCGAACCAAAATTCTCTTTGTTCTTGATCAGAAACAGAAGCTCCGCAACCCTTTAACGCCCGTTAAAATCAAGATTCCTGCAAAACCGAAGTTACCAATCCAATAATCATTAGTCAACTACATGGCAATTGAAATGAACAAAACCCAACTGGTAAAGATCCAAAAGGAAAAAAGAAAATAAAAGGAGAATGCAGTTCAAAGATTAGTCAATCAAAAGAACAAACGGGTACGGCCAGAAACTATCAACTTTTGAGTTTTATCATACCAAAAAAAAGAAACAATCTTTCAGGGTTAGAGGTTCAAGCCAGTCGGCTAAACCTTGCAGAAAGAGATTCTGCAGAAGAACTAAATTTCTATCACGAATGAATATATTTAAACCTGGACCCTGGTAAAGTGGTCAGATATAAAGAAGAGCAGAGTTGTTGACTCAAACAATTTCATATAATATTCGCTTCATATAAAGGGAAAGATACATACTGAATAAAGAAAGGTTAAAGAGAGGACTAAAAACCCCCATAAATCACCTCTTCTAGAATGGTTGACGTCCTTATGAATCGCATGCACGTTGCCGCAATGAACCGTTCTTTTAGCCCCTAAGAACGATTAATGCAAGATAGATGGGGTAAGTATGAGCTGGATAAACCATATGACTAGTTTTATCAGGCTCTAGTGTATTAACTCTCAAGAGTAACAGACAACTCGTGACTGCTTACGAAACAAACAGAGTAAAATCCGTGGTTCAGTTGTAGAAAGGCATAAACACAGTCTAAGAATCCGAGCCGGAGTTTAGTCAGAGAAGGAAAAGCAACGACCTTTGATTCCCACTTTGTCGTTCGTATACGTCGCAATGCACGTCTGTAGAAAAAGATAAATGCAGGCGCAAAAGTATCGGCTGTCAATGGGATATATATATACACGTATAAATAGCCAAAATCTCTCTTCTGGGTGTCCGATGCATTAATGGTGTTTTAGGATGTGCCGAGTAAAATTTGAGAAGAGAAAAAGGACAAAGAGTTCATTTCATACGAATGACAACACCACCATTTGCACGCAATCTTATTCATCATGGGAATCTTAACATCACCTTTTTTTTTTTTTTGCGCGTTGCTATATCCAACTTTGACATTTGGTGTCTGCTTAACGAAAAAGATGAAATAAAGATGTCGGTGGTCCCCATTTTTGTGGCCGGTCATCGTATTCTAGATGGTCTCGTGCACATTACTGGTTTCGGGACGTGTCGACAACAATAAACAAATAAAAATCATAAAAAAAGAATCATATTTCGGTGTTCATCTTGCAGCCGATGTTACATAATAAAAGAAATCTTATAAATGAAATTTATAAAATTTATATAATTTAATGTGATATATTAATTTAAAATATAATATCAAGTCAGTAATGTAAAGTTTGTAGTTTAATTTAGTAAAATCAGACCCATCATTTCAATATAAATCTTACTATACAAATAGTTAGTTGTGTGACTCGAATGTGGCAGGCACCCAAAGATTTGACTTTGATTAAACAAAATTGGCTGCCAAGAAAGCAAACAGAGACTAAACGAAATAGAGGATAGATGATGGGAATCGAATCTACACATCTAACTCCAGCTGTGTTTTGTGCCACTTGAATGGTCAAAGCTGAATTATCATAGTCCACGTTCAGCTAATTAAAAAAAAAAGAAAAGAAAATGCTGCTTAAACTTTTCAATATTACTGTTTAAAATTATTGTTCAAATATTTTAATATTTAATCTTTTTAATTAATAATTAAAAAAATGACTATTATATATTTTTAATTTTTTTTAATAATTAAGACTGTTAAAAAAATATAAAAAAACAAAAACAAAAATCAAAACTCAACCAGAGCAGCCGTAAAGCCGCCCGCCAGCACTTACAAAAAAAAAAAAAAAAATCCACGCTGTCTGCCGTCAGGCCGTTTTCTAAATAATTTATTATATTTCTTTGTCTTATCCGCTGTATTTAACGAAATAAATCCTCAAATATAATTATTAAATTGGCAGGGATCCAATTAGCCTATCTGTTTCTGAACGTTACTGACTAGTACAATGACAAATATTAGTGAGTACTCCTACAGCTTATAACTGCCACTAAATTGATTTTCTAATACAGTAAATCTTATTTTTTAAATATATTTTATGATTATGGTCTCTTCATATCAGACTCAGTCGAGGTTATCTCTGTGGCGTAATTAGGATTATATATGTGACGTTTAATTATAATATATATATATTTATATATCTATAAGATATCTCATGTAATAATATTGTTAAATATCTTGAATTCCTTTTTGGAGGCGTTGATTATTTCTTTCACAACTGAAAGTGGGAAAGCTTTAAGCTAGGAATCGTCATCAATGACGTCAATGGCCACAATTCTTTTTTAAAGTAGAAGATGATCTCCAATCACGTATACATAGATGCATTGGATTTGATTCTATTTCCATCTTTCTTGGAGGCTTTGAATCCAGGTATAATTTTATAGTTGATATTAATTAACCATATATAGTGAACTAGATAACATACAATTATATAAGTAACGTTATATATCTATATTAGAAATGCTATTTATAGATTTAGGATGCGTAAGTTGTACACTTTTAAGGATGCTATTTATAGATTTAGGATGCTATTTATATAACGCATTTCATTTGAAGAAAAATTTGAATACACTTTTAAGGGCTCATTTGGATGTTAAAAGCAGCTCAACTCAACTTAATTTTAGACTTCATTCAACATCTAAACAAATTTTGAGTCTTTAGTTATATCATTTTAATTTGAGAATTCGTGAGACCCACTGACAAGACCAACAAAAAAAAAATTTGACTTTCTCTCTTTATTTCTCTTTTCACCTAAAAAAGTAATGGCAGCCATGGACTTTCTCTCTCTATTTCTCTTCAAAAAGTAATTCGTGGGACCCCTTTCTATTTCTCTCTCTCTCTCTTCCCAATTAGTCTACCAAAATGACATTTCAACTCTATTCTCGAGCAACTGAGCACCCGTTCGAGCGGGAGAAAAATATCTCCAGCTCGATTCTCGAGCGATGGAGAGCTTGCTCGAGCGGGAGACAAATGTCTCTAGTGCTGAATCAGCGAGGCTCAATTTGCTGGCGACTCAAAATTTCTTTTTCTTCTACATTACACGTATTTTTTCCGCTAATTAAATAATATATAAATAAATAATATAATAAAATGTGGGCATGATACTGTTGTAATTTTATTAATAATTATTTTATTTTATTTTTATAAATTTAGAATAAGAAAATTTTGTGTTTATAGTGCTGGAAATATTTTGTTTTTATTTTTTTCTAATTTTTTTACTTGCATTGAGGAAATTTATATTATTTATTAATTACAATCATTGGTGGGTTCCATATCTTTTTCAACTTCTTATAAATAGTATTAAACTCATATTAACATCTAAGTGCATCTAAACTCATCTTAGATAGGCCCCACAAAAGTTACTCCACAAAACTCATATTACCACTTCTTCCTCTTCGCATTTCTTGTGTTCTGTCTTTATTTTGTCATTGTCTTCGGATTTGGATTTTAGAAGTACTGGCAAGTCTAGATCCAAAATATATTAGATTCTGATCCCATTGTAATTATCACCTTAAAATTGTTGAAGAAATTTGAGCGGATACAATAATTTGAAAAAATAAATGCGAGTATGAGGCATGTAGAACAATATCTTTAAGGTGATAATTTCTCCACTCAAATAGTTTGTTATAGGTTTACAAGTAATTCACCTCTAGGATATAACAAAATTACCAGTTGCAGATAGAAATTTGAAAGCTTTTCTCTACAAAATTGTATAAGTGACTAAGAAAAAGGAAAGAATAGAATGTTTAAGCTCGTAGGTCTCATCCTCTATTTATAGAGGATGAAGTGGCACATTGTAAAAGATCACAGCTCTTAATTTGTGACTTTTCAATTGGCAGCTACTACTTTAAAGGACATGATGTTTCATGTAAAGATCAAAAGGCATGCCTAGACAATTGGCCAGGCACCTCCCTTGATGGCATGGTTCAAGTTCCTCTCAATGGTACTAATTTTTTGTGGTTTAATTTTGAAGTATTGCACCTATTCAAGTGTCTATTCAGCCTAAGTGTTGCCAAGCATCATGTCTCTTTGGCCCTCCAATAGGCACTTGAATAGGTGCAATGCTTCAAAGTTAAATTATAAGAAAGTACTATTGAGGGGACTCGAAACAATGCCCTCCCTTCACCAAGAGAAGCGTCTAACCACTTGGCCAAGAATCATGTCTCTTTGGCCCTCCAATAGGCACTTGAATAGGTGCAATGCTTCAAAATTAAATTATAAGAAAGTACCATTAAAGGGACTCGAAACAATGCCCTCCCTTCACTAAGAGAAGCGTCTAACCACTTGGCCAAGCATGCCTCTTCATCTTTATTTGAAACATCACATCACGTCCTTTAAGACCACTTTGCTAGGCATGCATCTTGGTCTTTGCATGAAAACATAAGGGTGCCATCCCCCCTCCCTCCCCCCCTTCTGGCATGGGATGGGGGTGGGGCTTTTGCTTTCGNTAAATAGCAATAAACAATACATTGAATTCACAATAAAAAAAAATACAAATTAAGAGAAATGAAGTACTACTAATACTTCTAAGTCCTAACTCCCAAGCTATTACAATTTACAATAATACAATTTATAATAAAACTATAATAACTAAACTATTACAATAATACAAATTAAGAGAAAACAATTACAAAATTACAAACAAAAAAGGAATATTGTATTGACATTAAAAAGAATGAATATGTAAAATCTAAATACAATTGAATATAAATAATAAAAATGAGCTATTTGAACTTTGACTTTGACATTTGGGGCGGATGGCCAAGGGTGGAAATAGAATTTAGTATTGCTTGCTGTGAGAACAAAAAACTGGAAATATTAATAATTGAATATGAAGATAAATTAGAATTATAAACAAGAAACAAAAGTTAAAATTACAAAGAACCATTAGAAATTAAAAAATTAAAAATCTCACTAACCAAGATGAGATGGAGATCAAGATGCGACGAGAAAATATTATTTGAATTTTGGCTTATAATTATGATTGAAATTCGAGACTTGAGGTGTACATATGACAATAAGATTATAAAAACAATTAGATATCAAAAATTATATAAATACGGAAAAAAATTAAAGGACAATACAAATTGTACAAAACTAAAGCATATGGCAATAGTGGGTTGGGGTCCAATATGGTGAAGTCATATTGCAACAGAGGTAGACGTCATATCATGCATGGTTACAATAATTAAATTTGAAATTAATACTGATGAAGTGAATATAAATCAAAATAATAAAATGAAATCAATGATTACCATATCCAGGTTGACAACCACCCTCCTTATTGTTGGCTTCATTAAAGTCAAGAATATCCGAAATATGAATTTGAGTCCCTTTGATTTAATTTTACTTGCAAATCAATGTTTCCACGGTAGTAGGGGCAAAGAACTCCGGAATGGATTCAATATGCGCCATTCGGTACTAAAATTGCATTATATTCTTGGGTCGCTTCCAACATCAAGAAGGTTGAATTTCATATTGTAGGAACATCAGTACGAAGGCCCTTCTTGGATGTTATACTCGCATTCCTTGCAGCAACTTTGAATTTCTCCAATCCAGTAGGAGAATATCTCACAAATCTCATAGCCATTCTGACTCATGCAACCAATTCATCAACATCTTTTAAACCATCAAACACAATTAAATTCAAAATATGTGTGACACATCTAACATGTAAACAATCACCATCCAAGATTGTCTTATTAGCCTCTCTAAGATAGGTCTTAAGATATCCCAATGCGATCTCGTTAGACGATGCATTATCAATTGTAGCCGTCAAAACTCATGCCAACTCCCACTTCTTTATTGCGGCTTCCAAGACCTTCCCAATCGTCTCACTCTTGTGATCGAAAATTTGATAAAAATTCACAATTTTCTTATGTAGTGTTCAACATAATCAATGAAATGCACAGTCAAAGGCACACAATTAAAATTTTTGATGAATGTCTAAGTATCGGTAGTAGGGGTGATACCCGCATGGTGTGGGGCGGGGGGTACCCTCCCCCGCACCTCGCCCCGCACCATGCGGGGGGTGGGGGTTTTTCCCCCGCCCCCCGCCCCGTTGCCGGGGGGCGGGGGAAAAACTCCCACCCGCCCCGTCCCCCGCTTAAAAAACACATTATGTTTAAAAATTATTTTTTTGGTCTAAAATTATTTTTTTAGACTCAAATTATACTATAATTTAAATAATAAATTAAAATTTATAAGTATAAAAAGAACTTAAACTCATTTGAGTTAGATTTTGGATTGTCTTGGCCTCCTAGGCCAACCTTTATATAGGAGGCCAAGGCAATACAATAGTCATCTTTAAGCAATGTGGGACTTANCGGGGCCCCGCTGGGGTCATCCCGCCCCCCGCCCCCGCATGGCCTTCTCCATGCGGGGCGGGGGACCTCGCCCCCGCATGGGCGGAGCGGGTAGCCCGCCCGCCCATGCGGGGGCGGAGCGGAAGCGGGGCGGGGCAGCGGGGGCGGGGCCCCACTGCCCACCCCTAATCGGTAGTGAGGCAAACAACTTGACCGGCCAATTGGTCCCTTAAGAAATCATTCTCCTTTTGGTAATGGTTTTTTAATATCCTTTGCCGTAGTGTGGTGAGAAGGAATATTAAACTTAAATTCCAAGCAACTGAAATATTCTTGAAATCCTCTCCCCTCCACAAACTGAAAATGTAGCTTATCCATGATAACTATATGAGTTAACTTTCTTCTACATTCTACACTCATCGGGGTCATACTTAGTATACTCCTTCAATCTAGAACCCCCACTACTCCCATCTGCCCTTTTTTTAGTCTAATCTCTAGTCTAGATTGACTCTTCTTTTGTAAGGATCTCAATATTTGACTCTTCTTGCATTGTTCTTTTAAGTGCACCTTTAACTTTCATGTACTATATTTCCTATAATGACATCCATAGAGTTTACCACAATAGTTACACTTTACTTGAGGGTTATTGGGATCACTAACTTTTAGTTTGGTAAATTGATACTAAACTATGGACATGTATTTCTTGCTTTGTGTGGGGCCGGGTTTGGGAGCAGGGAAAGGTTCCGTGGGGTTAGGACTAGGGTCCGTAGGGTAAGTGCTGGGTGTAGGGTTAGATATTGGGATAGGCCCGGTAGGGGTAGGACAACTATCACTAAAATCTGAGGCAGTAGAACATGCTACTAACATCAACAATCAACACATAGAGATCAACAATCAAAATATGCCACTAACATCAACAATCTAGTGAATTAATTAGATTAATGGTCTAAAAACAAGTTGCATGCTACTACTTCTTAAAGAAATCTTTCCTTGATTGGAGTAGCTCTTTGATCATCATTGTATGCATCGTTTTAGTACTGTTGCAACTTCATTGTATGCATTGTTTTAGTACTGTTGCAACTTTTTTTACAACTATTTTCAAGGCCATTATCTTTAACTTGTTTATTTGTATATCATTATAAGTGTCATGTGTGTACTTGCACACAAAAATCAGAAACAAATACATGCGTTATCAAATTTACTGAGTCTTTTATCAAATTTTGGTATAGACAAGTGCTAACTTAGTTAATAGTGATCTAACACTACTTCATTAAATTAATGGGCAGATACTAAGTGCTGCCTATTGTACTAATTAATAATATAATGCTACTTCATTTAAACAATGCACAATCATATGTGCCAATAAATAATAAAAAACCATAGTTATTGAGGGTATATTTAAAAGGATGCGGGTCCAATCATATTATACATATATAATAGAATTAACCCATATTGATATCAACGAGTCTATCTTAGAGTAAATATGGTGAGATCCTGAGGAGTAAGAAATAATCAACCGACATAATTAGTATTCATAATTAAACATCACATATCATTTATATTATTATCTTTTCTCTCTTAATCATTAGAAATCCCAACAAGCTAATCTTCAAACAAAGTTTGATAACAAAAGTCAAAGTTTTAGTTTTTAACATTACCATACTTGCATGTACTAGGATGCATGACAAGAAAAAGACTCAAATATTGGGACTCTTGAACCTAAAATTCTTCCTTTGTTGTGGCTAATGTTTGGTAATTCATAGATATGACTTCTACTTTTTCTTCTTTTTCTTTATATTTGGTTGCTTTGCAAATTGTTTTGGCAGTTGGTGTGTTAGGTTTTAACTTTTGAATTTGCAAATTCCAGTGTCAATCAAGCCCATGGCTTATTTGGATTTTGTCAAGTGTGTTTGGATCTGAAGAGATACATGTAATTTAATTTAACGCTAATTAATTTGCTGCAAAGCATTGGAAGGGTGCTCACAAACACCCCCCAAAATAAGAAACAATTTTAAAATAAATAAATAAATAAAGTATTGTTTATCCGTAAAAGAAAATAATTGAGATCATAAGTATCTTCTTAATATTTGATTTTAACCTTGGATGGATTAAGGTTATTTCTCTTAAGTTTTATGCTTAAAATTTAGAAAAAAACACATAAAATAAATCCTATAATATTTTTCTGAGCTAAATCCTATAGATTTTAATTTTAAATTATGTCTTCATAGTTCATCTTAGTAAGATATGTTTCTCATTAGCAGGACCAGAACAAAACAATAGTAAACTAACTTTCTTAAATTTGTCTTCAACTTAAAATGGGGGTCAAAGGCAGCTTGTTAGGTGCTCCGCAAACTGTAGGCAGTGGTTTATGGTTGTATTTATTGTGAAGTGACCAAACATTTATTTAAAAAAATGTATGTTACCTTCAAGTTTGCGGACTGTGAGTAAATATTGTTCAAAATAACATGGATTTTCACTTCGTGTGTGTGGACAGTGACTAAATGTTGTTCAAAATAATGATTAGGCCAAAATGGTCCTACCAAGTTATCAAATTGGATGATTTAATTTTAGAGAAAGAGACATTATGTGAATTTTTAATATTTAATGTTGTCCTTACAATATTTTTATTGAAATCCCTAAATTAATTTAGGATTTAGGATTGGAACTCTAAACTAATTTAGGGTTCGAATTAAGATCAAAATACACAAAATCACAACATCAAACACATGCACAATCAAATCTCAATTATCCACAGCACACAGTTAACAAATCTCATCCTCAATCTCCATTTAATCCTAACCTTTCTCCAATCTCCATAACTCAAAAAAAAAAAAAAAAAATAAAATACTAAAAGGTTTGGATTTGGGGCTTACCTTTGACGACGATGATGCAATCAATTACGATGGCGATGGTGATTGCGACGGACATAGAAAGCGATGGAGATGAGTAGACGTTGGACACAATGACTGAGAATGGCGGGGAGAGAACTGAGAGAGAGAATGATTCGAGAAAGGGTGGGTGGGGAGGGGAGTCGCGGGAGGGGGGAAACTTAATAGCCCAGACCAAACGAAGTCATTTTGTCTATAATGTCAAAACGACGTCGTTTGGTCTGGGCTATTTAAAAAAAAAAAACCCTATACACAAAATGACGTCGTTTTTTCTATGAATGTTTTTTTTAATATAATTATATATATGGGGTGAGGGCTGGGCCCCCTCTGTCCCCTGCTTCTGCTGGGGGCTGCAGATGTGGGTGGGGCCACCTGCCCCCTGCATCTGCAGCACGGTTCCCAGCCCCGCCTAGGCGGAGCCTCACTGCACGCCATTAGAAAAACATCATGTCATTTAAACTAGTAACTGCCAATTAAAAAGTCACAAGTTAAAAGTTGTTATCTTTCACAAGGTTCCTCTTCATTCTTTATAAATAGAGGATGAGACTCACGTATTTAAACATTCTATTCTCTCCAATTTCTCAGTAACTTACACAATTTTGTAGAGAAACACTGAAGGAAAAACTTAAGAATTGTAATCTGCAGTTGTTGACTTTGTTGTATCTTGGAAGTGAATTATTTGTAACTCGGTAGACTCTTTTGAGTGGGGGCAATTATCACCTTAAAGATAGTATTCTACATACCTCAAACTTGCATTTATTTTTTCAAATTACTGTAACCGTTCAAATTTCTTCAACAAAAATCAACCAATTTTTTTTTTTTTTTTGTCTTAGATTAAAGGAAATGTTAATATTTCTTGTTCAAACGAGAGGGTCGAATCAATGCAAAAATCTGATCATTCTTGACTCCTAATTCATCAACGTGTTACTCATGTTACATTTTACAACAATTTCTTTATGAAAAAAGGCTATGGGTGAGTATCGGCCGGTCTAGACTAAGAAACCGACTGGACCAAATCGGGACCAGCCATGGTCCGGTTCGGTCTAAATTTTATAGGACCAAATTCATTCGGTCTGGAGGTCTTTCGGACCGGACCGGACTGGACCGAATGTAAATAATTTATATATATTTATATATATAATTAATTATATATAATTATATTATATTATAATTAAGTATAGACTATAGATATACTTATATAATTATACTTATACTAATATATAGCTATACTATATTACTAATAGTCTAATACTTTATACTAATACTATTATATAGTTATACTAATAGTTATATTAGTTGTTATATTAGTTATACTATATTATAGTAATTTATTATAACTATATTATATATTAGTATAAGTTATAATGATTTAGTATAGGTATAAGTTATAGGGATTTAGCATACGTATAAATTATAATTATAGTCTATATTAGTATTAGTATTAGTATTAGTATAAATATTAGTATTAGTATTACTATATGACTATAGTTAATAGTATCATATAGTGATATAGTATTAGAGTATTAATATAACTAAACTAAATCACTATAGTCTATAACTATAATTATAAATTATAACTAAATCACTATAAGTCTATAAGTCTATTGTCTATCTATTATAATATTATATAGTATTAAATTATTAATATAGTATATAGTAATAATAGTATTAGTAATAATTTATATCAATATATTATTATATAGAGTAATGCTACTCATCATCCTAACTTCCATCATCCCCCCATCATCCTATGATGTGACATTAGATGATTGGAGATTATTTATTATATTTCACTTCTGAACTTATCATCTAGTGCCATATCATAAGATGTTGGGAGGATGATGGAAATTGGGATGATGAATAGATTTTTTCTATTATATAATATATAGTATTAGTATTATTATATCATTATAATATATATACACATAGACACTATAAGTCTATATGTAGTAGTAAGTTAGTAACAATAGTACTATTCAGTGCACTGAATTGTAGTATTTGTCATATTTTCAAGGAATCAAACATGGTGGGGGATTGCCTTACTATACAAGGGCAAATAATAATGATGTGTCTTTCATTGGCGTTGATATAGGTAGTGAGATGTTAAGAGGATAACGCACGGACAGTTGTGAACTTCCTTATTTATGTGTATAATTTCTTGATGTATTGATTCTGGAATTTTTTTGTTACCATCTGAGGTCGTTTGGCTTCAGGCATGGTTTTGTTTGTTTGGTTTCATGGTATTCCTCTGCCATAAGTGATGGTTTATTTTAATAAAATCGGGAGGGGGTCACTCTCGACATGTGACCTTCGCTCTTTAAAAAAGAAGAAGTTAGTAACAATAACACTATAGTCTATAATAGTATAATATATAGTATTAGTATGTATTCATATAGGATTATAGGTTAATGTATGTATAATAGTATAGTATTAATATCATTATAAGTTATAACTATATATACCTAATAGGCTTATAAGCTAGCTAATAGCCTAATACAATGATTTATTAATCATATTACAAATTTATCTATCATAGATTCTTAGAATCGTAAATTATAATATTTATAATACCTTGAATTTGAGTGATTTACATACTCTAAGCTAGTAACAAATTAGCAATTAACATTTAACATTATAAATATAATTATCATTAATTATTTTTTAATGAGTTAATTAAATAATCCACATTAAATATTTTATTTAATTTTAATTTTACTAATTTAAATAATTTTTTAAATTCATTTATGTGCCAAAAAGATAAAAAAATTACAAAAAAAAAAAAAAAAAAACACATGGGAGCCGCCTTCCCAGAAACGGCGCCGTTTGGTTCAAAATGGGTCCCAAACAGCGCTGTTTTAGTCACTGCTGGCCAAACAAAGAACTCCCAGTTATTATTTTTTTCAATTTACGTACTTGAAATGGCGTCGTTTCGGTCCAATTGAGAACCAAATGACGTCGTTTCAGGAACGGGACTGGCGTCTTCCCCCTCCCTCAATTCATTTTCACTTTTCCCCAATTCTCCAATTCCTCAAAAACCCTAAGTTGTCTTCGGTCACCCTCTATCCCCACCGTCCCCTCCGTCGCAGCAGGCTCGCAGCCGCTGGGTAGTCGGTACTCTCTCTCTCTCTCTCTCTCTCCGATTTGTTCAAATGCTCTTGATTTGAATAATTTTGGGATGATTGGAGAATAATGTTCAAGTGTGGTGATCTTATGCTCTATCGTGTGCACTGTCTCAACTCTTGTACTCTACTATATCTGCTTTCTTGTATGTATTATTTGTATGTTATGGTCCTATGGATCGATTATGTGGGGTGGATGTGTTGTATAGATGTTGCTTATCCAAGTTTGGATATTGCGAATTAGTAAATTGTGTTATGTGGCATTTGATAAATTGTATTATCCAAGTTTAGATGTCCCTAATCTGAACTTCCATGGTGAGGAAAAAAATTAGTGTGTTATGCTGTCTTTGTTGTAACTTGTATGTACTGAAGTTTTCAATTTTTCTTTCCACTTGTGTGTAATAGAAACAATCAAAGATGAGTGCTTCATTTTTGCTTAGTTATTTACTATGTGCTGCAACTTGCAATACAAGGTAGTTTAAAAAAACCGAGTTGGGAACGGGGGAAGCAAGGGTGAAATTATTTTGCATTCAATGACTTTGGGTGCAGAATCAGTTAACACATGAAGGAATGGTCAATCTTGGAAAGCTCTATAGCATGGAAAATGTGCACTGTGTACATGGGTTGTCAAGTTTTGATTTTTATATTGCAAAACAGAATGCTTGTTTATAAATATGCACAGAATGCTTATAATAATGCATTCTAGCATGTGTCCAGAATGCACAGAATGAGTTTTTTTTTTTATAAATAGTTACAGAGTGCATTTAACAATGATATTATATATATAAATATATATATTATAGGAGGCATATTAGTTTGACTCTAGCATGTGTTCATGTTCTCCCCATACATTTATTTTTTTGGCTGCTGTATATTCAATATTGATGTACCGACATATGTTTTAAAACTGAAAGTTTCCATAATATCTTTTGTCCTTGTTGCTCTATATCATTTATCAATGTTTGGAGTCTTGGACATTGTACAAGCTATAAACACTTGTACATGAATTAATGTTTATTTTTTAATTCTTTTATCCACTTGTCATTTTGTCCTTTTTATAGATAGAGTCTTCTATAAATGGTGTGCATGAGTCAACACAAGACATGCCTCCACCCCCACTCCCATCCAATGTAAGTGAACAATCAGTTGGTGGGTCACAAAGAGGTAGAGTTAGGTCTTTCGTTTGTGATCACTTTACAATCATACCAAAAGGTGACCCAACTAAACCTAGGCTGCATGTCATTATTGTGGTACTTCATATGCATGTGATACGAAGGCCAATGGTACGAAAAACATGAAGAATCACATTCAGGATCAATGTAAGAAATGTCCGTTTAAGAAGACGGATAAATCCCAGACGACTCTGGGTTAGAAGGTGGAGGGAGGAAGTGGTAATATTAGTGGGGGACTTGTGCCTATTGCATTTAGTGTTGAGGCTTGCTGACAAGCCTTAGTAGAGATTGTTCTTGTTGAGTTGCCTTTTAGGCATGTTGAAGAGGAGGGTTTCAGGTAGTTTATGCTTGCGGTTTGCCCTAAATGGGTAGGTATTCCATCCGGTATGACGGTTGCCAATGATTGTTTTAATTTATTTTTGAAGGAAAATAAAAATTGAGAAATGCTCTTCGAGGGCAGAGAATTTCCCTCACTACGGATACATGGACATCCGTGCAAAACCTAAGTTATATGTGTCTCATATCACATTTTATTGATGATGACTGAAAGTTACACAAGATGATTTTTTCCTTTTGTTTGGTTGAAAATCATAAGGGTGATACATTTGGTAAGGGTATAGAGATGCGTTTGATTGATTGGGGGCTACCAAAATTTCTTGCACTCACTCTTGATAATGCAATTTCTAATAATGAGGCTGTTTCTTATTTAAAAAAAAAAAAACCAAGTATAGGAGAGATATGGTCTTGGAACATGAATTCTTGTATATTCGATGTTGTGCCCATATTTTGAACTTAATTGTTCATGAGGGGTTGAAAGAATATGATGAGTTTATTGTGAAGGTGAGGGGTGTTGTGAAGTATGTTAAACCCTCTCCTCAAATATGGAGTAAAGTTAAAAAATGTGTAGAGTTGGAAGATATTCAATCAAAAAGTCAAGTTTACCTAGATGTACCGACTAGGTGAAACTCCACCTATCTTATGTTGGAGAGGGCTTCCAAATTTAGAAGGGCTTTTGATCAGCTGGAGGAAGAAGATCCGTGCTTTGTTGGTAGTATTGAAGATGATGATGTCGATGATGAAGATGCAAACCATGTGGTGAATATGAGAAAGTAAAAAAAGTTAGGGCTTCCCAATGCATCCGATTGGGAGAAGGTAAAGTTGTTTGTGAGGTTTTTTTAATTATTTCATGATGCAACTTTACGCTTCTCAGGAGGTGAATATGTAACTTGTAATACTTTTTTTTCGAAGTTGGTTACTACTAAAGATGCCATTAACATGGAGTGTAAAGAATGAAATCCCGTTGTGGGATGAATGTCCACAAATATGAAGAGAAAGTTTGACAAGTATATGGAGAACTTGGAAAATCAGAATATGTTGCTCTATGTTGGTGTTCTTCTTGATTTTCGCTACAAGATGTGATATCTTGATTTTGGGTTGGGACAAATATATGCATATGATAATGCAAAAAAAAAATTGATTTTAGTTGGAAAGTGAGAAATACGTTTATCCGCATGTATGAGGCATACAGAGAAAATGAAGAAGGGCATTTTCCTCAGCGCACAAGTTCACCACATGAAGATGAATCTCCTTCAGCTGACAAGAATACGAGTAGAAAGGCACATTTGATGGCCTAATTTAAGCAACAGGTATAGTCAGAAAACAGTTTGAAAAGTAAGAAAGAGGTTGATAGATATCTAGCTAGATATCGCGTACTTTCAAAGGTTGCACGCGATGTACTTGCAATACTGGTATCTACTGTGGCCTCTGAATCTACATTTAGCACTGCGGGTCGTGTGCTTGACCATTTCTAAAGTAGTTTAAATCCAATGAGTGTAGGGTCTCATATGTGCACAAAATTGACTTCGTTCTTCTTCTACTCCAATAAGCCTTAGGACTTTAATGGTTGAAGTTGAAGAATTTGAGAAGCATCTGGATATAGATATATAATAAATTACCTTTGATATTTTTTGGGGTTTATTTTGTTTTATCTTCTATGTTATGTAATTTTATTTAACTTGTTTTGTTTTAAATTTTTATGGATAGAACTTGTTGGGGACTCGAATTTTGTTGATTCTGTGGAGGGGTCAAATTCAATGCCTACTGGCTCTACACCCAATCTTGATTAAAGACTAAAGATGTGAGAAGATTGTTGGTGAGCTAGGCTCTGATGATCTCTTTATGTGGGTTTGAGTTGTTTGACAAGTATTACTTTTTGTGTAGTTTGGGACACAAGTGTACGTACTACCATTTTGGTTTTTCAGATTTATTTATCAGAATAAGAGGCTTAGGTAACTTAAATCAAAGAGGCTTATCTAGTTATTATTTCATGCCTGCCTAAAGTTATTTAACTTCATGCATGTATCGACTTTAATCCAACTAGAATCCAACTATAAATCTATATAATTAATCATGATATTAAGATCACGCCAAGTACATGAAGAGCAGTTCTTTAGCTAGCTTATATATATATAATTAATAAACCCAATTACGACTTCCTATACATTATAAAGTATATATACAATTTAGTCAAATGGGTTATTTCCAATAATTTATTTGAGATTATTAATTTGTCATAAAAAAGAAAGTCTAATTTTACAAGTATATAGTAGTGTTATGTGATTGGTAGGGACTAGAGTGAATACAAATTTCAAATCCCAGTTATTATGCATACAAACCATCATTTCTTATTTATTTATTTATTAAGAATTAAGAAAGAGACGTGCGAGTGAAATAGTATTATACAATTGGTATGTTGAGGAAAAGTTTCCATTTGAGAGCTCTGCTTATCGTAATCCATCTCTTTTATTTTATTTTGTTGTTTTTATATTTGGTGTTCATATATTTCGATCAATTGGCCCCCACCCCTCTCCTTGCATTAATGCTTATTTTGTCTTTTCAGATTTATTTTATTGCAAGTGTACTATATCCAGATGTGTAAAGTAGGAGAGGTAATGAAGAAAGAAGAGGTTGTATTGTAGCTTAACGAGTGTGTGGACTGGTGCAAAAATGATCTCTTTTGAAATCCTTGGATTGCAGAGCAGAATCAATTATAAAAAAGACATGAATTGCTTAATATTTTAGTTTATTATAATTTACAACTTTTGGAACTTAGCCATGGTTTCTTTAGGCATTGAGATTTGTCAAATATTATTTAAAACACCCCTCATTCCCTTCTAATTTTCCATTTCTAATTTTCACTTCAGTTTATAATTTGTAATAACTTTTGTATTATTATTATTATTTTTTTGTTTTTCTAGTTTTTTATATAGATTAGTTTTCTTTTATCATTGTATTTTTCAAGATCAAGTATTTTTTTAGTATCTTCGCTAAAAAATGTACAAAATTTGAAGTGGGTCGAAAATAATTAAAATTGGGCCCAACAAGAATCAAATTTAGATGGGCTGAATGGCCCATTTGGGGCATGTCCAGACAGAATTGATCGACCTTAGACCGGACCGGTCCTATTTATACTCGGTCCGGTCCATGGTTGAAAAGTTTTGGACCGAATAGGTTCGGTCTAGTCCACAAAACAGCCCAAGACCGGACCGGACCGGACCGATATCACCCCTAAAAAAGACCTAAAAAACTACAAATGAAAATTAGAAAATGAAAAATGAAAAAGAACAATAGGAATTTATGTTTCTAATTCTTGTCTATTTCATATAGAGCTTTACTATTCATCATTCCCATACATTACACGTCATATTTATTTTATTTTATTCTTCTTAAACTTATTGTACTCTTCTTATACTCATCATCTATATATTACATATTGGCTAAGAGAAAAAAAATTAAAAAAAGTAATATATGGTATATGAAGATGATGAATATAATTTTTCTTTCGTAAAAGCTGTCTACTGTCAAAACAAAAAAAAAAAAAAGGGAAAAAAAAACCTGTGAGGCATTACTACTAGGTAGTACTTGTGTGTAGTGTAACCAAGGAGGTGTAGAAGCCATCCTCCATTTTAATCAAAGTCTCATGCTCTCCTTCCTCTACAATAGCTCCATCTTTAACAACTGCGATTACATCAGCATTCTTGATCGTAGATAATCGATGAGCCACCACGATTGTAGTCCGGTTAACCATGACTCTGTCCAATGAATCTTGAACTACTCTTTCGGATTCAGCATCCAGTGCACTGGTAGCCTCATCTAGTAGCAATATCTTTGGACTTTTGATCATAGCACGTGCAATGGCTACGCGTTGTTTCTGCCCTCCAGACAATTGGACTCCACGTTCTCCTACTATGGTGTCATAACCCTACATATTTTGCATTGCAAGAAGGAAAACAAAGCTAATTAAGCAAGAATAGTTTTACACATGAATATTAATTTAGCTGTGTTTTATTAGGATATGATAATGAGCTGAGGAATTTTAAAAAATGCATTGCTTGTTTTGACCTGTGGTAAGGCACTGATGAAGCTGTGAGCATTTGCCAACTCTGCTACTGCTATAATTTCCGACTCAATTGCATTTCCTTCCTTTCCGTATGCAATGTTCGCACGGATAGTGTCATTAAACAAAACTGGTTCTTGACTCACAAGACCCATCTGCTGCCTCAACCATTTCACTTGAAACCTCTGAATTTCAATTCCATCAAGAGTAATATAACCAGAATCAGGATCATAAAATCTTTGTAACAAGGAGATGATTGTAGATTTCCCACTCCCACTTTCTCCAACTAAGGCAACTGTCTGAGAAGGCAAAAAAAATAAAAATAAAAATAAAAAAAATCATTCCAGTATAATTTTGATCATTAGTTGTAACTAAAATGGTAGCTAGGCAAGCATAACTTCTGTGCTTCTCTTGTGGTAGCTTCTTGAAATAACAAAATAGAGTTTATGTACCTTTCTAGAATGAATAGCCAAGCTGAGGTCTCGGAAAATCTGGACATCTGGCCGGCATGGATATTTAAAGCTTACATTGCGAAGTTCAATGTCTCCCTTCAGATCATCCAGAGTCATGCCAGATTCATCTATCGGATCCATCTTTGACTGTTGGTCTAGTATTGCAAATATGGAAGTAGCAGCATCCTTGGCCTTGGTGGTATCTGGACCCATGGAGCTTGTTTGAGAAACTCCCGTAGCTGCAAAGGTCAAAGCAAAGAAAACCTGCAAACCAAGCATCCATTTTGAGATTTCTCCTGCTATTATAAGAAGCTTTGAAAAGCTTGTTAAATATACAAGGAAAACTTACTAGGAAAACATCTGAGAATGTTGTTTTCTCAGCCTCAATGAATCGAGCTCCTGCATAGAAACTGGTAGCGTAGACAAGAAACAGCATGAAAAAAGATGTCCCAAATCCTATTCCAGTGATCAAGCCTTGTCTTATTCCTTCCTTTTTTGGGCCTTCACATTTCCTACTGTATAGATGCATCACCTTGTCTTCGGCACAGAAAGAAGCGACTGTTCTTATGCTCCCAACTGCATCGTTGGCAACTTGGGTTGCTTCCTCATATATCATCTTCAACCATATAAATTTACATTTTCAAGAATCAACTTTCAATAACGAAATAAAAATGATGAAAAATTAATTAGCTATGTTTAAAATGACTGCTGGGATTTTAGAGTCAATTGAACAGGTTGTTCTTCACTGGATTTTTCTACAAATTCCTAATGTATAGGAAGATGTAGGCTGTAGCCACTAAAACAAAAACATATCTGTCATGAAACTGCATAACATGTTTCAATCTGACAGTTTAGATAACTTGAGGTGTAAATTTTGAAAAAATTAAGTTGGTAACTTAGGGTGCAAACTGTATTTATTTTCCAAAAAAGAGTTAGGTTACTGGCTTTAGAGCAGACCTTTGAATCTGCACTGAATCCTTTCATGGACCGGACTTGAAGATATTCATTGATTCCGATCAGGGGAATCAAAGAAAGGACAATAAATGCCAACTGCCAACTTGTAACAAATGCAATGATCAAGCCCGCAACTACTGAAGAAATAACCTGAAGTATCTGACCAAGTGCATCTCCAACAAGCGAACGCGTTGCTGCAGCATCTGCTGAGAGCTTAGCTCCCAGGGAACCACTTGAGTGCTCCTGCTCATCAAACCAACCAACCTCCATACGAACCAATTTTTCAAAACACATCAATCTAATACGTTCTATCAACTTACATCCGGCCACAGAAAGGAAGTACGCTCGTGCTGGAATTGCCAGAAATGATACCACACCAAGGATCACAAACATTTTCGACCAAAACGATGTATCCTTTATCAGATCAGTAGGTTCTTCGTAGAATGAGTGTATTACCTTGGTAAGCAGGATGCCAAGAATAGGGAGTAACATGCCACTGATGATAGCAGCTATAACCCCAAGAAGAATAATTGGAATCTCTGGCTTGTTGAGGCATGCAAGGCGCCAGATTGAAACCAATGGAAATTTTTCTTCTGATTCTGCTGGCACTTTCTCACGGATCGGGACTTCTGGGGTGGAAGTATATTCCGTGACTGAGAATGAATGGTGGCTACTACCATTGGTAGATGATTCCCAACTTGGGAATTTTTGGAATGAAATTCTTTTACATTGTCCAGGACTAATTGGCCGTCCAAACGATTCAACAGGACTTTCATATATGCTTTTATCATCTACATCTTCTCCCGACTCCTTGTTTACTTCTTGCAAGCGTATAAGCTGAGAGTACGCTCCATCAAGATCCTTGATTAGTTCTGAGTGTGAGCCTGAAAAATTGACATATGGCAAAATGTAATGCATATATAACAGTCCTAGAAGGTAATTTCTTTTCTTTTCTTTTGAGAAATACTTTAGCCAACAAAAAAATTACATAAAAGTAACCTTACAATCGGATGAATCACATTAAACCACATTAGTTAGTTTGTGATATTACGTTTGTATAATATAATCCTTTTATGATTGTAATAGTCATTCTTTTTTTCTTTTTCTTTTTTTCTTTTTTTTTTCTTTTAAGAAATACTTTAGCCAACAAAAAATTACACAAAAGTAGCCTCACAATCTGATGAACCACATCAAATCACATCAGTTTGTGATATTACTTTTGTGTAATCTATTTATGACTGTAATAGTCATTCTTTAATTTCTTTTGAGAAATACTTTAGAAAACCAAAAATTACATAAAAGTAATCTCACAATTTGATGGATCACATTAAATCACGTTAATTTGTGAAATTACTTTTGTGTAATCCTTTATGACTGTAATAGTCATTTTTTTTTAAAAAAAATTGTACCCTTCTTCCTCTTTATATATAAAGAATATGAACTAGTAGTTCAACATCGCACTATTTCTATACACAATGATGTATGCTTTTTGAATGTGGGACTCACTTCAATGGGGTGTTGTGTGTAAAAAAAAAAAAAACGCTTGAAAATAGATTTTTTCTTGAAAAAAGAACTGGATTTCAGCCATGTCTCTATAGTGCCGAGCAATTTGGTTAGAAAGGTGACAAATTTAGGCAATGAGAAACTAAACACTCAGTCAGATGAACCCATGATTGCCTCTGGCTACATGAAATTGAGTAAAAGGAGTCTGGCATGGCAATTCTATAATATACCTCTTTCAACTATCTTTCCTCTGTGAATGACAGCAATCATGTCAGCATTCCTCACTGTGCTTAAACGATGGGCAACAATGACAGTAGTTCGGTTGACCATGATCCTATCCAGTGCCTCCTGCACAATCCTCTCAGATTCCACATCTAGTGCACTTGTAGCTTCGTCTAGAAGCAAAATTCTAGGGTCCTTCAAAATTGCTCTTGCAATGGCAATTCTCTGCTTTTGACCACCAGAGAGCTGCGTTCCGTGAGCACCAACTGTGGTTTCTAGTCCCTGCATGCAAGAATTCCAAGTTAGAGAGTATATTTCTATAGTGATGAGAATTAGGACAACATGTTTATTAAGTTCCAGGCTAAAACTTTAAACCTGAGGCAGTCTATCGATAAATTTAGCAGCATTTGCAAGTTCAGCAGCAAATCTTATCTCTTCAGTTGTGGCACCATCCTTTCCATATGCAATATTATCCCTTATGCTACATGTGAACAACACAGGTTCTTGGCTAACAAGACCAATTTTTCCCCTAATCCAATTGAGTTGGAGGTCTTTGAGGTTAATTCCATCTATAAGAACTTTACCAGCTTGTGGGTCGTAGAATCTCTCTATTAGACTGATAACTGTTGACTTCCCACTTCCACTTTGTCCAACCAAAGCTGCAGTTGTGCCACTCCGGATAGAAAGAGAGAAACCACTGAATATTTGCAGATCTGGTCTGGTTGGATAACTGAAAAAAACGTCTCTCAACTTTATATCTCCACGAATATCAGCAAAAATTTTCCCCTTTGTGTCATAAGCATCTATCTTTGGTTTCCTCTCAATAGTCTCAAACATCTTATATGCCGCAGCTTTACCGGCAACAAAGGCACTAATGCAGGGAGATGCTAGGCCTAGGGATCTGAATCATCCACACGGTACCAAAAGGCAAGAAATGAATAAAAGTAAAAACAAAATAAGTTGTAATGAAATAAATCTGTACACAGAGCTAAAGAACATTCAAACTGCAGCTTACACAGATCCAGTCAACAAAGACATCATCACATTCAGCACATCACCCCCAGTATATCCTCTATGCAGTACCATCTTTGCTCCAACCCAAACGGCCAAAGCATAGCAACAATAAATGACAAACGTAACCAGGGCAAAACCTAATCCAGATACCAGGCCTTCTTGAACACCAGATTTGTAAGCCGTTACTAGGAACTTTTTGTAGTTAGTTACAGCTTGCTTTTCCCCAGTAAACGATGCCACCTAGATGAGAACAAAAATGGTGGAAATCAACATATTTTCCTGAAAATAACTGCAATATCAAAAACATTCTACACTGAAAGAGAAAATTAAGTATAAACTTCACCAGACGATGCATGCATGCATATATATAAATATATATATATATATATATTATGTAGTAGTTTAACTTGGGTTCATCTAAACTTTATTGATCAGAAAGGAACTTTCTGACAATACGATCGACATACTGTCCTAATTGAGCTGATTGTCTGTTCAACCACATTTGCTGCATTTGCATAAGCATCCTGTCCACGAGATGCCGTCTTGGATATGGCGATGTACATAAGGCCACCCGATGTCACAATAAGAGGAACTGAGGCTAACAACAAAAGGGTTAGAAGCCACCCTTTCAAAAATGCTACAATGAAGCCCCCGACGAACGTCGATACCAGCTGCAGAAATTTCCCAACCTGCACATGCAAACAGACTCTTTTACATTTTACATGCACAAGCTGCAGAATTATTTATATAATGAATGAGTAATTCTACGTATAATTGTGAAGTTTGTAAACGCTGTGTAATCCTTTTGAAAAAGAGTGAGGTCTATTATTAAAAAATTAAAATTTTTTTATGTGAATCCTATGTTTTATTCACTTTTTTCAAAACATTATACAACAGTTACACAATTCATGATTGTAAATATCATTTCTGAATGAAAAAAACTTAAGTAAAATCTTCTTATAAATACCATAAGTATGGGCATTATTTTTATGATCAACCTGCCCATTAATCTTATTCAATGGACAACTTTATATATTAAATTGATCGTGAGTGTTATACAGACTATTTCAATGTTTTGCTAATCAAATATGTTTTCTGCAAGATGCAGGTGTTGATCATGTGCTGTGATCACTCATGCTGTCCCTCATCAAAGGCAAGCCAGGATTCTTTGTTTACGTACGGGGCCAAATTATATAAATAATTCGTAAAGATCGAAAACAATTAAAAGATAACCCAAAAGTTCACATAAAAATATATTTGTTCATGATCTACAAGTTTTATAAATGTATAATAAAAAATAAAAAATAATATTAATTATGTTTATTAAAGCTGATGTTCTTTCCACGAACAAAAGTAATCGATTGTCATATTCGTATTGAATTTTCCATCAAACTTTTATTTCAATATAGATTAGTACTAGATAAACTATAAGTAAATCTTCTTTCAAATATTAAAATAAAAATAATATTAAAAAATCCTATTTAAATAATTTTATAAAATTTTTATTTAATCCAAAATTTAATAAAACATCTTATAAACTCAAACTATTTTATTATTACTCACAAATCATTGTATTACTATTTATAAAATATTCATCTCATCTTATTCTTCAAGCATCTCAAAGGAGACCTTAGTAATTAAGATTTATAAAACCGCAATCAGAGTAATTCACTTATCATCTTAAGTGAATTTCATAATATATTAATACTTATTAAATATTTAATACCTAATAAATACTGTAAAATCTAGCTTAGAAAAAAAAAATTTCGGCATGGCCCCTACCACTAATTCCGTCGTATAATACCTATTTTATTGTACCTATCCTGCATCATGACTAGCACTGACACACTAAAATTAGGTCCCACACTAAGATTTTAGTGTGTCAGTGCTAGTCATGTAGGTTAGGCACAATAGTACACTGTACGCTCTCTAAGAGCGCACATGAGACGTAGGGCACTAGAGCAATGGAATGTTTGATACTTAATAAGTGTAGAAATGATATTTTAACTGGGCGTCGCCTATTCTTAAAAAGAAAAAGAAAAAAAGAGTGAAAAAAATATAAAATTTATATATATATATATTAATATGAGATATATTTATTCCATATATCTTTTAACACAGAGTATCTATATGCTATAATGTTTTTTGCTATATTATATTAATATTTGTCTAAAAATTAAGCTCAGCCCCGTCAAAATTTGTCCAAATCCACTAGTTTAGACAACTGAAACCCAATTGAGATAAATAGAATTCATGGGTCTCATCCAGGTAAAAAATAAAAAAATAAATAATAAATATACCTTCTCACCCATGGCATCTTGTATGAGAACAGTGTCACCGGACATTCTGCCAACAACCTCTCCGGTGTTTGTTTCTTTGTCAAAGAAAGCCACATCTTGTCTCAAAATGGTCTTCAAATACACGCCCCTTATTCGTGCAGCCTGTCTCGCCCCTGTGACCATCCAGCAAGCCACCTCTGACAACAACCACACCCAATCTCTCATTTCTTCATGCTTGATGGATATTGAAGCCAAAGTTCTTTAATTTATATATAGAGTTAAATCAATACCTAAATTTTCATTTCAAAATTTTTACAAATCGAAAAATTCATTTATTGATTTTGTAATTAACCATTTAATTTATAAAGAAAATGATAGGACGTTTACCGACAAATTCATAATTTGTATCGAATCGTGGTTTTTTTTGTAACATCTACGTTTGTTTGTTTTGTAGTATTATGTTTTTTATTTTTAATATTTTTTTTAATAAAAATACTTAAAAAAAAAAACCACTAATGCATGACTAGCTAGTCAGTACGAGGTGCCTTTTTATATTTATGCTAAAAAAACACGGCGGTAAAAATGGGATGTACGTATAGTACTTACGGAGGAATCCTGCAGCACCAATCCCAGCTGCAAGGTAGAGTGTTTTAACACATATCTGAAACAGTTAACCAGTCATATCAGCAAATTAGGATCTCACATACATATAATATCCTTGATTAAAAACCAATATAAATTTCAACAGAAGCTACCAATATTAGATAATAATACCATTAGACATGAGACATTTATATAGAATCATATGATAAAACATAATAATTAGCTTAGTTTTTGGAGGATGGAGTTTTACCTCTGAAGCCAGACGAACAACATCTTTCTCGCCCTGCAAAGCATTAATCAATTGGCCGAATAATATTGTGCTAAGAGGTAGCCCTAGACCATTCCCAACGGCGCCTATTGTGCCAGCAATCATCAAGAAAATGTCTGAAGAATCTGCAAATGAGAACAGCTTGAGAAATGGAACACTTTTGGTATTCTGATGATCTCCTTTTCCTCCTCCTTTCTTCTCCAAGTTTTCTGCATCACCAATCATGTTAGGTCTTTTCTTTGCCTTTACCCTTCTCTTTACTGCTGCAGCCTCCTCATGTATATTTGTTTTCCCATCCAAGCCATTCTTTTTCTCCATTTTGTTCCCTCCAATACGCTAATCCAATTCTGATCTATACTCCCCAGCAGGTAAACTAAAGAACAGACACAGCTTCTGCATGACAGAGCTAACTCCTTCAAAAATGGAACTTTTTTTAAAGTTCTAATCAAACAGCGGTTGTGAAACAGGAATCTCAAGAAAAACAACAACGGCAACAAAAAGAAAGATCAGGAATGAAACTTCATGCATGAGTAAAGGGTATAAATTTAATGGTGGTCAGGGCAAGTAGAGCTAGCGGAAGTGTTTGTGCTTTGCTGTGCAAAGTGATGCATAATAATTGCTCATGAATATTGCAGTACCATGTGCTGGAGTTAACTGCCGAGGATGTAAAGGATGCTTCAAAAAGGCGTCACCTGTTTATGATAAGAGAAGAAAGGAACGAAACTTTTGTTGTTCTGTTCTGTGCATGATAGGGTAAAAATCTCATGTGCTGCCCTCATGTAGCGCCTGCCATCTAAGTTAAAAGCTCCGCATAACCTAAGCAGTCGAAGTCATTTATGATGGTTCTACGGCACAATACGGTAGCCAAAAACGACAGATAGATCAAGACGTTGAGGATGAGAATTATTCAGCAAAGGTCGAAATGAAATCTGAAATTACAAGGTTCGTAACCATTGAAATGAACAATACTCCTAATCCAAAAAGGCAACAAGAAGAAGAAAGATTGAGCTGTAGAGGAATATTTAATTTAATATTAAGCAAAAGGCCAAAATGCAACCTGAAACTACAATGTTGTGGGATTCGCAGGTGCAGAATTCAAGCATGTTGTACATTCATGCTTGTGCTATGCTTTGAGACATTCCAAACTCATTATGTCTCTTTTAGTTGTTTTGTCTGTGTGGAGCCTCATTTATAGCACTCTCCCTGTTGATGTTGTGTTTCACAGCCCGAGTAACTCCGCACACTGGGTTGATCCGTTCATGAGTAAATAGGAAATGAGGGCTTAGGGTGGTGGGAATACCTCCGATACCTAAGTCAGTTTGGGTTATGAGTTTGTGATCCGTGTGAGCTTCTAATTAAAGTATATGTGTAGTGCTTTTTGCCCCCAAGTGGGAGATATTTATACCTGGTAGGGGGAGATCCCTTGATAGGCTGATTGTGATGGTGTCGCTCCATACCCAGGTCGCATCCTCTGCCAACTCCCTGCCATGTGACAGGCCATCCATTCCTGATCGTGGTGATCCCTTGACAAGCTGATCGTGGTGGTGTCACTCCATACCCAGGTTGTGTCCTTTGTGAACTCCCTGCCATGTGACATGTCGTCCATGCCTGATCATAGCGATCGCTAACAGCCTTGGGTCCTTGTCGTAGCTTGCCCATCTACATCCTTCATTAAATGCGCGTGGCTGGACGGTCTGTAACATGAAGGGATTATCTTTGTGTACAAATATTGAAGGGATTACCAAGGTCTTGCCATCTTGGTGTGTGGCCGGCATTAGGGTTGTCTATTCGGGTTCCGGCCCGGGAACACGAGTATACCCGGACCGGACCTAGGGTTTCAAATCTGGGCCAGAACCCGAGTTCAACCCGGCACCCTGTTTGTTTTTTTTTTCTTAGTTTAAATGTTTTGATTTTGTTTTTATATATATTTGTTTAAAAGAGACATTCTAATAAATAAGGTTTAGAACTGAAGCACTTTAAGATTGCCAAGAGAAGATGGTATTTCACCAGTTAAATTATTATTTGTCAAATCCAAACTTTCCAAACTGGTAAGATTTCTGAACTCTTTGGGTATCTCACTAGTTATGTGATTTCTTGGCAACTGACTGCATGATGAATAAAACAGAGACACATTATGGTAGCCTTAAAAAGCATATTGCTTAATTATAATAGAGACATTCTAATAAATAAGCTCGTTCTAAACCTTATTTATCAGAATATCTCAGTTATATGAATATATATATATATATATAACTAGTTACCGGGTGGTACCCGGGTTTTACAACCCGAATTTGGAACCTAGAATTGGAATCTAGTTTTTGAGGTTCAGGCTAGGCCGGGGAAAAACTCGGCCCGGATGAACATGAGTCATAGCCGGCATCCAAAAGATTAATGCTCTTTTCTTCCTATGATTGCGGGAATATGGACATTTCAGTACCACTTCAAAGGGACTCATGTTATATTCACATTATTGCAAAATTGAAGCCCGAGCAGCCAGACAAGAAGCTACCAGTTGGTCACCAATTCATGTGGAGTATCATCAATCCAGACAATATTGCATTCTATATGGGCAAGATATAATACATTTCTTCTTGGTAGAGGCGAACTTGTATACGATCCAATCAACTAGGATAAGAGAAGTTCCTGCAAGCTGGAACAAGAATTTCTAAGAAAATGATGGGTGGGGCTTAGCTAGCTATCGGCCTCCAAAGCAAACTTCGATGGATAAGATTGGTTTCTTTGGTTTGGCTGCCGCTAATCAATTATATATAATTATTGCCAAGTAATCAATGTTGGATTTTTAGTTTCGTATGGTAATATGCTGCTTTCAAGTTGTCGCTCCATATATGGATAGATATATTTATTATATAAGTAATGTTAACTGGTACAAACCTCGCGCAGACTTTTCATAAAGATTATATGTCTTGCTAAAAAGAAAATATTGTTTTATATTTTTTTTATTGAGCGATTTATTTTTTTATAAAAGAATAATGCGAGATTTGTTAATTTAAAATTTATACAAATCATTTCTTTTATTATATATATACAAGAAATTACTAATTTTTTTTAAAAAATATTGTGAAAGCCTTAATTTTGCGTTAGCCTTCATAATAAATTTCTAAACAACATTAATAATAAAGAGGCTGATAAAAAAATGAAGACCCTTACGAATTTTGAGTTCAAACATATTATATTACAAGATCCATTAACCGTAAAAATTAAAACAAGAAAATGATCCAAGAACTAATTAGGTATATTAAAGGCCGGGCTCAAACCATCGTACCAATATCAGTTAAAAATAAATCAAGGACAAGAAAAAAATAAGCTAGCTAGCTTGTGTTCATCGTAGGTATATAATATATTATATATGTAATATATTATAGCAAATGATCCCCTGATTTATGGGATACTTTTCCATTACATCGTGTGTATATATACCGGCCAAGATAATTAAGGAATGATAAAAGATGCATGGCAGCAGAAGTGCTGGCAGAATTTAGAATTGACTTGAAGGTGGACCCGCCGGCCATTTATAATATTGATCTATTATTGATCAATAATAGATCAATTATTGATCGATGTCACGTCCTATATATATAGTATCCGAAACGAGTCACATGATGAAGTTTAATATAATTGTCAAGTACTGTTTATAAAAGTATATATGTTCTGATCCGTGCGAACAAAAAGATGATCGAATTCTAGAACTTCACGTAAACTTTATTTAATGCATGCATATATATGCATGGTTTATCCGAGATGTCATGGAGTTGATCAGTACAAGTCTGGGCTTGATCTTCGCTGGAAGTATTGCCTTGATTCACGGGTGTGTCGATCGGCAGCTGGCGCTAGAAGATCATATACTGACAGAATAAAAGTCGTCTCTGGCACCGTACCAAAAGATCGAGCGGATCGAGGAATACAAAAGTTGCCACAAATCAAGGCACGCTAGGACATGATAAAGGATAAATTAACCGTGTCAGCATGCATACAGTTAAATAACGAACTACTGATCATTTAAATACGTACGTAAGTACCCATTTTTTCAACGTGAAAATGAGTCAGCAATTTGGATTTTTCTATCCTCCATGCAACAAGTAGTAGCTAGTACTATATAAGAACGACAAACCTTCTGAGCTAGTTTCCTCTCCTGGCTGCAAGTGCCAGAAACGTCGGCAGCAGCCCCTAAAGGCCAGGCTATAGGCATAGCCATGCATGATCATCATCATCATCATCATATATGTGTGTGGCCAGAAATTACAAGTAGTACGATCACCGATTCTTCGTGTGAAAATACATTCGAAAAGTACTCTAATTTTACTTTCTTTAATCTTTCTAAATACTTTAAAAATCAATTTATGTATTTTAATTTTTTTTTAAGATTTTGATCATCATGTGTCACTAAAATATTACTGGATCCTTTAAATTTATTGATCAATCTCAATACAGTTTATGTATTTTAATTTTAATTTTTTATATTTTTTACTATTTAAAGAAATGATTATTAATAAAATTTTATATTTTTTTATGGTTAAGAATGTTAAAAAAATATTTAAAATAAAAAAAATAAAAAATTTATAAGTAACGTGCATGTCAGCTTTTGTATCGCTAGCTAATGCACGTGTCATATTTGCCGCGTGTCAAGAAGGCCCGTTGACGGTCTAAGACTCTAACGGAAGATAAGGAAAATTACTGTTAAAAGTATAAATATTTGGCAACTATATTTTCTTCAACGCAAATGTCAAATCTGCAAGCTATCATGGTTTGCTTCTAATAAAATTTTAAAATAATATAATAGGTAAATTTGATTCTAATAATAAATATATATTTTTTATATGTTCTTCTTTAATATGACATGTTATACTAAGCTATATTAATTATCATAATATTAAAATAATGATGGATTTCAAGATTATTTTTAGAGTTTCTGTTGATTTGGATGAAAAATATTTAATATGTGTTCAATCTAAATAAGTTAGAAAACTATCTAAATCAAGAGGTATAATCGGTCCGATTTGGTCTCATTTTATATATTTTTTAAAACCGAACCGATATGCACTAGTTTTAAAGATTTATTCCTAAAAATCTTGTTGATTTGGATGAAAAATAGTTAATATGTGTTCAATCTACATAGACTAGAAAACCATTTAAATCTAGGAATGTAACGGGTCCGGTTTAATCCGATTTTGTATTTTTTTAGAACCGAACCAATATACACTAGTTTTGAGAATTAAGAACCAATACGGGACTGATTCACTACCCAAACCAGAACTTCTAGTTTTTTCCAGTTTCGGTCCCATTTTTTCGGTTTCAATTCACTACTGAAACCAAACATGAGATAGAGTGATTTAAGAATTTTGTTAACGTCATGTTTCACACACCTTTGAGCCAAGCACCGACAACTCAGGTCTTCAAAAAGGGCCATACAAAAGGTAGAAAAGACTACGGCTTTAAGAGTAACCTCCAATGTCAAAGTTAGTCAATATTCTTGAAGGATAGCAAATAAGTAAAATAAACCAAGAATCAAATAGCTTTTTGGTAACTAGACCTGACTATTTATACCGTGGTCTGGGGAGGGTACAGATAGTCTTTTTCTCCATAAAGTTCGTGCCTTCTTTTTTGTATCTGCTGTCAGACCTTCTTTAATGTGGTGTGACTCTGCGTCGACTCCCTAAATGTGGCGTGTAACTTAGCAACAATGCCATTAATGTGGCGTTGTTCTTTAACCCTGGGTCTGGTTTATATGAGTCGTAGATAACCTGATGCCGATGGATCGAGGGCCCTCCGCGTTTCTCGTTGTGTTCTGCACAGATCCCTGGGTTCTGAAGGCAATCGCAGAATGACAAGCTGACTTGTCTTATTGACTATTCAGTGCCCCACCTTAGTAGATGTTCTGTCCCCTGCGCGAATATGGGAGTTCTTCTGTCGGGTTCCAGGCCGAAGCTTGTGGGCCTTTCCGAGGGAAAATCCTCTTACAGTCGAGTCTGGGGGGAAATTCCTTTTATTTATTTTGACTCCTTATTTTTGGCCCACCTTTTCGCACACTGAGCGACTGCTCGCATTTTGCATACGTGGCAACATGACATTAGTTATGCTTCTGCATTGAATGGTGCCCCTTTGATTTTTGCGTCATGGCTTCGTGTTTCACAGCCATTAATTTTGCATATTGTATCAGCAGATATGTTCCGCAGTGATTGCGTTAATTGAGGGATTCTGGTTGTTGAGAGGGACACATGGAGATACGCAGAGTTATGACACCTCGGGAGGACGAACGTCAACTCCGCCTATATAAGGGCTTCCTTTCACGTTGAGAAACCCATCATACTTCTTTTGCCTTCCTTTTGTCGTTCCGCGATTTTTTATTTCTTCTCCTTCGAAGTTCCTTACCATTTCTTCCTGGCTTCTATGGCTTCGAAGAAATCTTCGGGTGCGAGGTCCTCAGGCGCTGTTCATGTTATCGCTAGCCGTGACGGCCCCCTTCTATATGGCTTTGTTGGATTTTCATGGTGGTCGGTGGCTACCTCCGCCAAATTGGAGGAGTTAAGTGCAACCTATAGGATCCCCTCAAAAGTGGAGTCGTAGTGCCTTCCCCCATTGATGGAATAATAGTTTCTTAGGGCTACGGTACTAAAGTGGTGGTGTACCCCACAATGTTCTCCTATGGCCTTAGGTTGCCGTTTTACCGGCCAGTGCGCGAAGTGTTGAGTTTCTTTGATTTAGCGCCTGCTCAGCTCCCTCCCCTCATATGGAGGATTCTGGTCTTGTGTTGTGTAATCTGGCGTCGCGCTCTTGAGGAGGCCGGGGAGATTTCCCTGACCTCATGGCCCGTGAGATCTTCATTACTCATAACCTAGTGCGGAAGGGCTGGCACATCTATAGTTTCCAACTAGTGTGGGATGCCAAACCTGTAGACCACTGACCTCCATAGGAATCGCATGATATTGCTCGTAGTGATAGTAGGTGACCAACCGCTGGTAGGTGGTCCCCACATTCTTAAGACCGAAAGGCATCGCCTTGTAGTAGTACAAACATTTGTTTGTGATGAACGAAGTTTTCTCATTGCCTTTGGGCTTCATACGAATTTGGTTATACCCTGAGTAGGCATTCATGAAGCTGAGCATGCAACGACTCACCGTCGAGTCGACAATGAGGTCGATGCGAGGAAGCGAGAAGCTGTCCTTCGGACAAGCTCTATTAAGGTCAGTGAAGTTGACGCACATCTCCATTTGCCACTTGGCTTCTTCACTAGCACTACCTTAGACAGCTACTCCGGATACTGAGCTTCTAGGATGAACCTTGCCCTTAGTAGTCGGTCTACCTCCTCGACTATGGCGGCGTTCTGCCATATCCCTTTGGCTTTTGAATCCACACTGAAACTGTGATGTATAATTTTAGGCGTTATCCCGGGCATGTCCCCGTGGTTCCATGCAAACACATCTAAATGTTCAGCAAGGAGCCGCTGCATGGCATCTCGAGCTTCGGATGTCATTTCCCTGCTAATCGTCATCGTAGCTTCTGGTCGATCTGGGTGGAGGGTAATAAGCTCGAGTGGTCCAATTGGCTGGGCATTTCGAAGCTCTTGCTTGTCTTGAACTTTGCTTATAACCTTCGCACTATCGAGGGTTGGAGGTAGAACGTTGGTATCCTCTACTGCATGTCGTGCTTCATCCGCATATGCATGTTCTTCTCCCATCGCAACCTTTCCATTCCTCCATGTCTTGGATAGCTTCGGAGAATCTCTGAATTGCCAGGAACAGGTTGTCTCGGGTGCATGAAAGACACGCAAGATCTATTAAGATCTCACAGACGACGCCACTGTCAACGTCGTATTTCGCACACCTTTGAGTCAAGCTCCGACAACTCAAGTCTTCGAAAATGGACCATGCAAAAGATAGAAAAGAATGTGGCTTTGAGAGGGTGGCCTAGGGGCTGGGTAATCTCTAATGCCAAAGTTAGTTAATATTCTTGGAGGGTAGCAAATAAGTAAGGGAGACTAGGGATCAGAGAGCTTTTTGGTACCTAGAGTTGGCTATTTATACCGTGGTCTGGGGGAGGGTGCAGATAGTCTTTTTTTCCACAAAATCCATGCCTTCTTTTTTGTATCTGTTGTCAGACCTTTTTTAATGCAGCGTGGCTCTGCGTCAGCTCCATAAATGTGGCATGTAACTTAGCAGCAATGCCATTAATGTGGCGTAGTTATCTTACCCTGGGTTTGGTTTATACGAGCCGTGGATGACTTGATGCTGATGGATTGAGGGCCCTTCGCATTTTCCGTTGCGTTCTGGGTAGATCCCTAGGTTATGAAGGTGACTACAGAATGTCAGGCTGACCTATCTTATTGACTATTCGGTGCCCCTCCTTGGTAGATGTCCCTTGCACGGATATGGGAGTTCTTGGGCCGGGTTCTGGGCTGAAGCTTGACGGGCCTTTCTTGGGAGAAAATCCACTTACAAATTTATTGTTAGAAATTTAACTAGTCAAAAAGTCAAGGCCAGCTATTTATGTTATTTGTGACAAACAGGCTGGGATAAATGTTTGTAATAATAAACACTTTAATAAAAAGATGAGACATTTCAGTATTAGATATTCTACGATAAGATACCTGATAAAGAATAGATATCTAACTTTAGAATATGTAAACTCATAAGATAACTTGACAAATCCTTTGACGAAAGGATCGATTGGCAAAATCGAAGGTTATATGTACATCAAAAGGATATGATTGAAGTCTATTAATTAGGTCATCAGTAACGGCAACCCAACATTCATGACTAGAGATCTCAAGAAGAAGGTTCAATGGAAAAAATAAACTACTTGAGTGATTGGATAACACTAATAAATTTATATTATTAGGTCATCCCTAGGGTGTGAGTGCTACAAATTAATGCAATGGTAAAGGAAAACGAAATGCTCTAAATGAGTCTAAAACGTCTAAGGCGAAGTATTGAATTGCATGCATCGATCCTTGGATGACTCACCTTTGTGACTCACAAAGGCCAAAGCAAAGAAAACCTGCCCCATTAAGTTAGTCCAGTGATGTTAATTGTTCTTATTAGATTTGGCATGTTAGCTAGTATTCAGGGCATTCAAAAGCTTATTACATATTTACCATACATTATGTTGACATAATTATATTGATAATATACTATCAATAAATTTAAAGTCTAAGTCCTGATTGTCTCGTGCTTATTGACAAAGACCATGCAGTCATTTCAAGAATCAAGACGCGGAAAGCTTTCAAAGATTTAAGTTGAGAATCATCACTTAGCTAGGATTCTGACTTGCGATTGACTTGAATGAACGATCATCAAACTGTATCTTGTTTTTTCTACTTCTTAACGATCATAAAATCTCGATCTTTTCCAAAACAATGAGGTAGAAGACGTCGACCAATAAGCTGGAACCATGCTTGACTCTCTCTCTCTCTCTCTCTCTCTGGTTTTGGTTGGTCCTTATTCTTATTTATTCCATATATTTTCTAAAACATAATTAATTTGTATTCGTTGTAAATGAAGACAATGTTAACGTCAATTTGGATAAGAACGTACGTATGATCAGTTGCATTTCCCAGATTTTTAGAGCCAATGTTCTAACGTTACACATGATTACAACATTGAATAAAATGATATATTTATGAAACCCCATATATAAAAATTACAACAAATATTTCACAAAAAGTCGAAGGAAAAAGAACATATATTTGTATAATTAATTACCATGATCTACTTAGCAGAAGTCGAAATAGGACAAAAATTACTTAATTATACCAAAAAAGACAAACATAATAATAACTATAATTTCAGACAGTTGAAGCACTTGTGTGAAGACTAACCAAGGAGGCATAGAAGCCATCCTTGATTTTAAGCAAAGTCTCATGCCTTCCTTTCTCTACGATAACTCCATTTTTAACCACTGCAATTACATCTGCATTCTTGATTGTGGATAAGCGATGAGCCACCACGACTGTTGTTCGGTTAACCATGACTCGGTCTAATGCATCTTGAACCACTCTTTCCGATTCAGCATCTAGAGCACTGGTAGCCTCATCTAATAGTAATACCTTTGGACTTTTGATCATAGCACGTGCAATGGCTACCCGTTGTTTCTGCCCGCCAGACAATTGGACTCCACGTTCTCCTACTATGGTATCATATCCCTACATGATTTTGCATTGCAAGAAGGAAAAACAAAAGATTAGCTAGCATACAGCTTGTATAATGAATTTCAACTATATGAGAATGATTTAAGGAAATGCAATATTGCTTTGTTCGAACCTGTTGTAAGCCACTGATGAACCTGTGAGCATTTGCCAATTCTGCTACAGCAGTAATTTCTGACTCAATTGCATTTCCTTCCTTGCCGTACGCAATGTTGGCACGAATAGTATCATTAAACAAAACTGGTTCTTGACTCACAAGACCCATCTGCTGCCTCAACCACTTCACTTGAAACTTATTGATTTCAATTCCATCAAGTGTAATACTTCCAGAATCAGGATCATAAAATCTTTGTAGCAACGAGACGACTGTGGATTTCCCACTCCCACTTTCTCCAACCAAGGCAACTGTCTGAAAAAGGGAAGAAGATAATTTTGATATAATATCCTTTGTTGTATTAACATAAGTACTGGTAAGCAAGAAAATTTTTTGTGATTTTGTTGTGCCAAGCTGAAAACACCAAAATAAACTGTATATGCTTACCTTGCCAGAACGAATGACCAAGCTGAGGTCTCTGAAAATCTGAATATCTGGCCTGCTGGGATATTTAAAGTTTACATGTCGAAGCTCAATCTCCCCTTTCAGATTATCCAATGTCATACCGGACTCATCGCAAGGATCTATCTTCGACTTCCGATCTATTATTGAAAATATGGAAGCTGCAGCATTATTGGCTTTGCCAGTATCTGGACCCATGGAGCTTGTTTGAGAAACTCCCATGGCAGCCATGGTCAAAGCAAAGAAAACCTGCAAACCAAATATCCGAATAGAGATCAGGTAAATTAATTTGGTCTGAATGAATCTTGTTTTAGATTCTTGTTGTTAGAATACAAGGCTTTGAAATATAGCAGCTTGCTAAGGATAGAATGATTACTTACTTGGAAAACATCTGAAAATGTTGCTTTCTTGGCCTCAACGAGTCGAGCTCCTGCATAGAAACTGGTAGCATACACTAGAAATAACATGCCAAAAGATGTCCCAAATCCTATTCCAGTGACCAAGCCTTGCCTTATCCCTGCCTTCCTGGGGCCTTCACATTTTGTTCTGTATAGATCCATCACATTTTCCTCAGCACAAAAAGAAGCAACTGTTCTTATACTTCCGACTGCATCGTTAGCAACTTGGCTTGCCTCCTCATACATCATCTTGAACCATATAAAATCACATTCGTAGGATCAGCTTTCAGAGTAATAAATGTTAAAAGAGATATAATATATATATATAGCATGTTGCAGCTATAAATGAGGTTTGTAGTTCTAGATCAAACCTTTGCATCTGCACTGAATCCTTGCATGAACTTAACTTGAACGTACCCATTGATTCCAATCAATGGAATCAATGCAAGGACAATAAACGCCAACTGCCAACTTGCAACAAATGCAATGACCAAACCCGCAACTGCAGAAGCAATAACATGAAGTATCTGACCAAGAGCATCTCCAACAAGAGCACGCACTGTTGCAGCATCTGCCGAGAGCCTAGCACCGACCGTGCCGCTGGAGTGCTCAGGTTCATCAAACCATCCAACCTCCATGCGAACCAACTTCTCAAAACACATCAACCTGATACGTTCTACTAACTTACTCCCTGCCACAGAAAGGAGGTATGCTCGTGCTGGAATTGCCAGAAATGAAACCACACCGAGGACCACAAAAATTACTGCCCAAAAATTTGTATCCTTCCTCAATTGATGAGGTGGTTTGTAGAATGAGTTGATTACCCTCGAAAGCAATATGCCAAATATAGGGAGTATTGCGCCATTAATGATTGCAGCTATTGCCCCAAGAAGAAGAATTGGAATCTCTGGCTTGTTAAGGTAGGCAAGGCGGCGGATGGAGACCTTCGGCAATTTTTCTTCTCGTATTGCCATCACATCATCAGCTATGGCCACTTCTGTGGGCAAACCAAATGCTGTGACTGAGAATGAACGGCGGCCGCTACTATTTACAGATGACCCCCGACTTAAGGATCTAAAGAATGACATTCTTTGACTGTTTCTAAGGCTAGACTGTCTAAACGACTCCATAGAAATTTCGGATTTGTTTTGATCATCTACAGCTTGTCCTGATTCCTTGTTTTCTTCTTGCAAGCGTATAAGTTGAGAGTATGCTCCATGAGGATCATTGACTAGTTCTGAATGTGAGCCTGAAAAATTAACCAGTATGTTTTTTAGTTGAAGTGTATCTGCCAGTGTGGAGTAACCCATAGTTCCATAGTTCATGAGAAAATGATACAATGATCTAGTTATCTTCACGATGGTAACCTATAATTTAAGAAGTTACAAGATCTATACACGACGATGTAGTATTTGTATGTTTAGCGAAAATTAAGATTTCGATCATGTCCATAGAATGTAGAGCAATGTGATTAGTTAGAAAGATAACAGATGTAGGTAATGAAAAATCTAAGGCATGGCTATACGGTGATATTCATATACCTTTTTCGACTATCTTTCCTCTGTGAATGACTGCGATCATATCAGCATTCCTCACAGTGCTCAAACGATGGGCAACAATGACAGTAGTTCGGTTGACCATGATCCTATCCAATGCCTCCTGCACAATCCTTTCAGATTCTGCATCAAGTGCACTTGTAGCTTCATCCAGAAGTAGAATTCGCGGGTTTTTCAGAATTGCTCTTGCTATGGCGACTCTCTGTTTCTGACCACCAGAGAGCTGGGTTCCATGCTCACCCACCATCGTATCTAGTCCCTAGATGTAAAAGAAAAATCAAAGTCAGAAAGTGAATTAACATGATCTGTGGTAATGAGGGAGAAGGCAATATCTTAAGCTCCAATGGAGGCTAAAACTTTGAACCTGAGGCAATTTATCGATAAATTTAGCAGCATTTGCAAGCTCTGATGCAGATCTTATCTCTTCATATGTTGCCCCATCCTTTCCATAAGCAATATTATCCTTGATGCTGGATGCAAACAACACGGGTTCTTGGCTGACAAGACCAATTTTCCCCCTAATCCATTTAAGCTGGAGGTCTTTTAGGTTAATGCCATCTATAAGAACTACACCGGCATTTGGATCGTAGAATCTCTCTATTAGACTAATCACTGTTGACTTCCCACTTCCACTTTGTCCAACCAAAGCTACCGTCGTACCTCTGTGGATATAAAGAGAGAATCCCCTGAATATCTGTTCATCTGGTCTTGCTGGATAACTAAAGGAAACATTTCTCAACTCTATATCTCCAAGAATATTATTCAAAACTTTTCCCCTTGTGTCATAAGCATCAATCTCTGGCTTCCTCTCAATAGTCTCAAACATCTTATATGCTGCAGCTTTACCCGCTGCAAAGGCACTCATGCAGGGAGATGCCTGGCCTAGGGACCTGAAACATTCAGATTGTAGCATGAGGCAAGAAATGAATGAAGAAAAGAACCAAAGTATTACATACATCTATTCATACTATCGGGAGCTAAAGAATATTCTAGTTGCAACTTACATTGATCCTGTCATCACAGCCATGATCACATTCAACACATCACCCCCACTGTATCCCTTTTCAATTATCATCTTAGATCCAAACCATATTGCCAAACCATAGCTACTGAACATGACGAACATAACCATAGCAAAACCGAGTCCAGAAGCCAAGCCTTCCTGAACACCAGATTTGTAAGCTGTTACTAGAAACTTTTTGTAATTAGCTACAGCTTGCTTCTCCCCAGTAAATGATGCCACCTATATACGAAATCAAATAATGGATATCAAAAGTTTGCTAGAAAATAACTGCGAAGCTGAACAGAAATCACCGAGAAATAATTACAAAATTCCCCAAGCATGCATATAGTTCTGATAATATGACATACTGTTCTGATTGAGCTGATTGTCTGTTCAACCACATTCGCTGCATTTCCATAAGCACTCTGTCCACGAGAAGCTGTCTTGGATATGACGACAGACATAATGCCACCAGAGGCCACAAGAAGAGGAATTGTGGCTAACAAGACGAGGGTAAGGAGCCAGCCTTTGAAAAATGCTACAAAAAAGCCTCCGATGAATGTTGATAGCAGCTGCACAAATTTCCCAACCTACACAGGCAAATAGACTCTTTTTATCTGCATAATCAAGTTTACAAGCACAACATCAATGAACCCAAAGAAACTTTTCATCCAGTTGGGAAGTTTTGATGTATTGGTGCAGGAGTATACTACCTTCTCACCCATGGCATCTTGTATAAGAACAGTGTCACCAGACATTCTCTCAACAACCTCTCCAGTGTTTGTTTCTTTATCAAAAAAAGCCACATCTTGTCTCAAAATAGTCTTCAAATACAAACCCCTTATTCGTGCTGCTTGTCTCTCTCCTGTGACCATCCAGCAAGCCACCTCTGACAAGAACAAGGGCAGATTTCTCATTTGTCAATGCCTGATAGATGAAATTTTATTGATGCTCTAAAAAGTTCTATGATGATTCTGATTTGGGAAAGTACTTACGGAGGAATCCTGCAACACCAATTCCAGCTGCCAAGTAGACGAATTTTAGACAAACCTAAAATATTAGCCAGAAACTAGTCAAGGCGATCTTCATATCAAGAAAATTAGCATGTCAGAAAATGGAGGATGGATTCAAATACATCCTCTTGATCTAGGTAATTTTTTCAACAGAAGCACTAGATAATAACATTATTAGAGATGTGATCTTTTAGATTTTCACATACAAAAAGTTGTTCAGGACAAAGCCGGACACTCAGCTATACATATCCAGTGATGAAGATTGAAATTAACATGAGTTAAACTTGTGGAGCATATTTTTACCTTCGAAACTACACGAACAACATCCTTATTGTTCTGGTTACTTCCCAAAACATTAATCATTTCCCCAAAGAATATTGTCATAAGGGGCAGACCCAACCCATTTCCAATGGCACCTATTATGCCTACAATCATCAAGCAAACGTCTCTGGAATCTGCAAACGAGAACAGCTTTAGAAATGGAACAGTTTTGGTACTCTGATCTCCTCCACTCTTGTCCGAGCCTTCTTTATCATCAATCATGTCAGGGCTTTTGTCGGCTTCTACATTTTTTCTCAACGAGGCAGACTCAGGCAGATTTCGCTTTCGGTTCCATCCACTCTCTATCTCCATTTTACAAACTCCAATATAACAATCCAATTGCCAACTACTTTATTTGGGAGATGTAGAATTTATACGGTAGCTGCACACAATTAATAACTTCAGTAATCAGGGGGACTAATAAAATAACGAATAACGAAAATTGTCTTATGATCTAAGAAGTTTTCAATTTACTAGGTGTCAGGAAATTAAAAATGAAATTGTTGATTGACATGGAAAATATTTTTTGTAAACGACTGGAGAATTGACAAATATCAGAAAGTCAAGACCCTTGTTTATATTGCACAGTTCCAACGTTTATATGGTATTACTGCACTCACAAACTGAGAAGGCAGCAAAAGAATTAAAAAGATGTCAACACACACACACACACATATGCATATGTATGTATGCATATGAATTTCTGCTTTTGGAGAGTGAATAAGCAGAAACATACGAGAAAAGTAAACCAATAGGAGGCTAATATGTCTATCAAGGCACTTGTTGTGGTGCCAGATTTCATCTCAACTAGAAAGAATCACAACCCGTGAAACAAATTTATGATTAAAAATCCCAATCAACCTCAACAAAAAAAACAACACAACAAGCCACGAGCACAGAGAGAGAGAGAGGCATATTGTAATTTTAGAAAGTACTTAAATCAAATGATAGTCATGATACATGATTTCAAAAAAAAAAAAAGTAGAAGAGGAATGGAACTGCTTGTGCAAGTAAAAATCACCCTTGATTCCTCTGACGGGTTAAGAAGATTTTTATATAGATGAGTCATATGCTGAAAATGGAGGAAAGTTTGTGGGTGTACTCAGGGAAAGGAGAACAGAAGTAATATTTGCTCTGCTTCCGCAGGTGAACCAGAATCAGAATTGCACCATTAACTCTCTGCTGTGTAATTGGTTGCAAAGTTTGCAAAAGAGAAGCTGACACAAACATACATAACTGTGGGTATTTATTCAAATCAATGCAAAATGAGTCCTTGAAAACTCCCCGATGATAAAGTTATTACTAAATGTCAACTTGTGCACAGGGAGTCAAATTCCATAGCAGGGTGCTCTGCTGCTTACTATCACCAGGTTGATGAAATATCATATATATACTGAAAATGAAAAAATTATAAGCAAGTTGGGCAGGTTATATAGAGTTTTCTCCTCATGAAATGCTTGGTGATGCATGAATTTTACCATAGAGGTTGCAAAGGATGTTCTTTTTTAAAGATGACATGACATTCAATACCACTGTACCTGGTTGTGATAAAAGAGGAGGAGAAGGAATGAAACTTTTGTTCTATTCTTTGAGAGAATCAAACTCACTGCTGCCCCGAGATCTATATCAGAAGGAGCTCCGCAAAACTAAAGTTACCAATCCAAGCCATTTTCATCACTCTACAACATCAAAAAGATCTAATAACCATAAAAATGAACGAAACCCATATGCTAAAAACAACCAACAAAAGAAGTGGACTGTTCCTACAGTTTTCTTTCCCAAAACGTAAACTCTAAAGGACACCTGAAACTGCCAGATTTTCGGATTCTCAGTTGCAGAACTTCATCCACGTTGGGGATGCTCTCTGTGTATGAGCTATTTCCAGCACATTATATGGGCTTTTTTCATTCGGTTAGCGTGCAGGCATCATCATTTATAATACTGACCCACTAGAATAAACACAAACGGCCATAGCTATTAACTTGGTCAAAGGTGACGAGCCTTCACTTAGTCAACCAGTTCCCTAATTGCTCCCGCATGCTTCACTGTCACACAACTTATCTTCCTCTACAATCAAATAAAATTTATACATTTCGTGTCAGCAGGACCAATTGCCTGTTTCTAACATAGCTTCTTCTTTTTTTTATAATTAGTTTACGGTAGCATCATCATCACCAATACTTCTGCAGTGGATTGAAATTTCCAGATTTTGAGCTGGTCGTGCTCCTACACTCCCCTGAAATGGTAAATCAAAGAGAAATAAAATATTTTATTAGATTAAAAAAAAGAATAAATCTTTCTTATTGTGCCATCTCTGTTTATATCATATTCAACTGCTTCTTATACAATTGGCAATCCATTGGTTATTAAACATTAGGAAAATCTTGTCCCCAAGTTCATCTGCTAGACAACAGGTACGGAATGAATAAATAACTACTGTTTGTAAAAAAAAAATATTAATTTTGGTTAAATGGGTTTTTTTTATAAAACTTATAATAAGATCAATCTATTGAATTTAAAAATCTTTTAGTGCTGATTTTGCGTTTCACATTGTGGTCGTCTTTTTCTTGGAGATAATAAGAACGTTGTAGGTGAAGAGAGGGACGGCTGAGGTACATTAGTGATTGGTCAATGGGAATAGAGTCCATTAAATTTTTGTGCAAGAGGACCGTTCCAAACAAGTACAGGATTAAAAAAAAACAAAAAAACAAAGATCACTGTTGACTTTAAAATTTGCATGCAGAACCAAGACATGACGAAATAATCATCGGGGTTAGGTACACCCATATCTTCTTATCATTTTAATATACCGACATAAACATCAACGCAAAGATCAAATCTCTTATACAAACTTGAGACTCAAGTATGAGATAGATATATACATAACAATAATTTTATATATAATTTTAAGATATATAAGTTTTGCATATTCTTTTTTTTTTTTTAAAAGAAAAGAATTCATCATTAAAAAATTAATTTTTTTTGTGTAGATTCAATATTTATTTTTAAAAAAAATTAATATGTGAGTTTGCTCACTTTAAGACTGTAAATATGATTTCTCATACATAAAATGTATTTTTTAGACTGAATTAAATATTCAATAAATACTAAAAA
>QEOT01006199.1:91552-151304 GCA_003123785.1 Pterocarya stenoptera
CAACTTGAGATTTAGGTGGCCGTTTGGATGGTCAGTTGAGATGAAAGATGAAAGTTGAATAAAATATTATTAAAATATTAATTTTTAATATTATTATTATTTTAAAAAGATTTTTTATAAAAATTATCACGGGATTTTCTCCTGATTTTCCCACGAGGTTTGAAAATTTTAATAAAATGATTATGCTTTCGTCTAAATGAAGCAACATGAGGAAAGCTATATTGTTGATAAAAATTTTCCATTTCATATTTGACTTTCTTCCTATTCTTCAGCAGTTCACGAAGCATTCTTTGATTATTACACATATGGATGCCAAGTTTCTTAATTATGCTGCTAATATCACCATAGGTGTAATCGTCATAATTAAGAAATCTCAAGACATCAGTAAGTTTATTTTTGACTTTATGAGCAAATAAACGAAACAATCCATCAATAAATTTTTCTTTCCAATAAGGTTTCTGACTGTCGTTACAGAATATTAACCTGGAAATAAAAACATCTTGATACCAACAATAATCAGACATAGTATGATATTTCAAATTATTCAAATAATTAAAAATACGATTGATAATGTTGGAATGAGTACTAATAAAATGTAAAAAAATTAAAATATTTATTATATTTTATATAAAAATTTTAAAAAAATTATAATAATAAAATAAAATACTTTCATAGTAAGCGATTGGATCCTTTGACTAGAGCCAGATACCGACTCTGTCAAGCAATTGCTATCAGCTTTGGCCTTTTCTTAAAGCTATCGTTTACTTCTAGATCTGCGTAAAATCCGAGACAGTACCCTCCAGCTGCCTACTTTTTTTTAACACCATTCTTATAATCAAAAATAATTTTGGTAGTAATTACGTCCAACATACTAAATTATACTTTCTTTCTCATTAATTATCATCTTATTCTTATTCGTTTGTCTCGTTTGATTATGTAGTTTAGATAAAATGAGATAAAATATTTTGTTAACTTCTATAAAAAACAAAATAAAATCATAATTTAGAGCAAACTAATATATAGTCAATTTTGGGTTTTTAAATGATATGTGCAGCAAGAAACAAGTTCTAGAATTTAAAACAAATGGAAATTATTTATAAAGCTGGAGTAATGCTATTCTTGTCTTAAACCATATCATTTTTTTTTTAATATTTATTGATGTGACATTTTAAATAATTTTTTTATTAATTATTTAAAAAACAGTCACTTAAGACTTGTTCACAAGTGGCTTTCTTTTATTTGTAAAAAGTAATAATTATGGAGGGAGAAAGAATACGTCACAACTAATGTATATCATTATTTCGCAGTCATGAATTATTGACTATAAAATAGAAAAAAAAAAAGTAAAAGTAAAAGTAGAGAAAACTGTAGTATTGTGGAAAAAGAAGAAAAATGAAGATGTGGTTGGACGGAAGAGTGATAGTGGCGGTGGAAGGAAGGAAGGTGGATGAGAAAATATGATAAAATCCAATACACATCGATCTCAAGTCAACAATATCGATCATTACTTGTAGCGGCAAACAAAACCTGCTGCGTCAATCCAATAACTTTAAGTGCAATTTTAGGTACAATCTCTATTTAGTGACTGTAATGTAGATCTACAAAATAGAATTTTTCTAATTTTAAAGATTAAATATTGGAATTTATGAAAATTAATTGCACTACAAATTAATTAAATAAAATAAAAACAGCATGCAAATGGCACTTTGGTATGTTTTAGTACTTATCTAAGTAACTATTTTGTAATCCTTGAGAACATCATGAGAGGATCGACATTTTAGTATTTTTTCAAGTAATTATTAGAATATTAATTGAATAATTATATTCATATGTTTCTGTTAGGCTCCATTTGAATAGTGAGATGAGATAAGATGAGATTGTTTTAGATGAAAGTTGAAAGTTTAAATAAAATATTGTTAGAATATTATTTTTTAATATTATTATTATTGTTTTGAAATTTGAGAAAGTTGAATTATTTATTATATTTTGTGTAAGAATTTAAAAATGTTTTAATTATGCGATGAGATGAAACCGTTTCTGTCTCCAAACTGGATTTTCCTGAACTATTTCTTTTTGGTTCAAATTTTTGGAAAGATTGGTGATTTTTATTTTAAAATGATTTTAAAACAATAACACTTCAAAGGAAATTAGACTTTATAATAATTTTATAAATATTTTAAATTGACTAATATTTCGAGATTTGTGAGTTTGGATGTTGAAGTGAGTTGAGTTGAGTTGAGTTGAGATAATAAAATATTGTTAGAATATTAGTTTTTAATATTAAAGTTGTTTTGAGATTTGAAAAAGTTGAATTGTTTATTATATTTTGTATTGGGATTTGAAAAAGGTGTAATGATGAGTTGAGATGAGTTTAGCATCCAAACGCAGCCTTAAGATTTATTCTATTATTATTATTATTCTTATTATTTTGTTAATGAAAGTGACTACGGTTGTGTTTAAAAAATTAAAAATTAAAAATCAAAAAGAGCAAAGACACGCAGATATAGAGTCGATCTTACTTTCTTAAGGTGAACTTTTCGCCGCAACAAACTGTTTCATTGGCGACTCTTTCAAAGGTTTACTCATCTGTCGAGACAAGCACGTTTCCGTCTTTACAGAACCGACATATGCTCTACGACAATAGGATATTTCCGTCAAGGAAGGAAAACAAAATATTGAAGGGTTATGAATGTTTCAACATTGAGGAGTTCTTTATTTCCTAAATCATACTTGAGAGGTCAGAACTCAACATCAAACACAGTTCCATTTTACCAAATACGTTCATTGCTGCCCAAAATGATGCTCAATAAACCCATTAAATCTCCATTTTTCTGTTGGTCTCTAACTAGTTTTTTAACACTATTACAAGAGGTGGGAAAAAGAAAGGCTTGAATCGGTTAGTGAAGTATTTCATCTCAACTGCTAATGAAGACAAAGATGTTTGGAGCTCAAAATATTCTCATGAAGCCATTTATCTATAAGCTATTTATATATATATATATATATATATGATTATCAGATGACATCCTTTCAGAACTGAATCCTACAAGAATTGACACTGGGAGGAGGCGTGACAAAGCTGAATCAGCAGCTTTCAACAAAGTGGCATCCAAAATACCAGACTCAATTTTAGAAACATGAAAACGTTATGTGAATAAACAAAACCAAAGAATCTATATGGAGGCAAAGAGAAAGCAACCAGCACATGCATAAAACAGGAACAATTACGGGAAGCTCATGCAGTTGAAGCACTGGTGTGAAGTGCTACTAAGGAGGCATAAAATCCATCCTTGATATTAATCAAGGTATCATGCTTTCCTTTCTCCACAATTACTCCATTTTTAACAACTGCAATTAAATCGGCATTCTTGATTGTGGATAACCGATGAGCGACCACAATTGTAGTCCGGTTAACCATGACTCGGTCTAGTGCATCTTGAACCACTTTTTCAGACTCAGCATCTAGCGCACTAGTTGCCTCATCTAATAGTAAAATCCTTGGGCTTTTAATAATAGCACGTGCAATAGCAACTCGTTGCTTCTGCCCGCCAGACAATTGAACTCCTCGCTCTCCTACATTGGTATCATAACCCTGCATTTTATGTTATTGTAGGACAAAAGGGTTAGAGCACATTGGAAAATTCATTTTGTCCACAAAAGCTGTCTTAGCAAAGGGACTTGGTGATGGTTTTAAGAATGTTGATGAGATAGAATTTAAAAAATGGCTTGCATTGCCCTAACCTGTTGTAAGCTACTAATGAACTTGTGGGCATTGGCCAACTCTGATGCAGCTATAATTTCTGCCTCAGTTGCATTTCCATCCTTTCCATATGCAATGTTGGCATGGATAGAGTCATTGAACAGAATTGGTTCCTGGCTCACAAGCCCCATCTGCTGCCTCAACCACTTCAGTTGGAACTTTTGAATCTCAATTCCATCCAATGTAATATGACCTGAATCAGGATCATAAAACCTTTGCAAAAGCGATATCACTGTGGATTTTCCGCTACCACTTTCTCCAACCAGGGCAACAGTCTGAAAGAAGATATTCAGACAAGTGTGATTGAACTTGAACACAATGAACAGTATATTCAAAATGAAAAGCTACTTGGAAAAGTCAAAACACATTTTGATCGTTAAAATTTACCTTGCCAGAATGAATAGTCAAGCTAAGGTCTCGGAAGATCTGAATATCTGGCCTAGATGGATACTTAAAGCTTACATGACGAAGCTCAATGTCACCCTTAACATCATCCAATTTCATGCCGGACTCCTCACTTGGGTCTATCTTTGACTTCCGATCAATTATCCCGAATATGGAAGCAGCAGCAGTCTTTGCTTTACTAGAATCAGGAGCAAAGGAGCTTGATTGAGAAATTCCAATCGCTGCCATGGTTAAGGCAAAGAAAACCTAGAGACCACATAAGTTATTAAAAGTTAGTTTTGTGCAAATGAAAATCGCCATTTTTCATACTGTTGAACATGCTTTGGAAAACTTTAAAACATATGGAAAGAATATTTACCCGGAAAACATCTGAGAATGTTGCTTTTCCGTCATCAACAAGTCGAGCTCCTGCATAGAAACTGGTTGCATAGACACAATACAGTAAGAGGAAAGACATCCCAAATCCTATTCCACTTATGAGGCCTAGCCTTATTCCTGTCTTCATTGGGCCTTCGCATTTCTTTCTGTATAGTTGCATCACCTTCTCTTCTGCACAGAAAGAAGCAACCGTTCTTATACTTCCGACTGCATCATTAGCAACTTGGCTTGCTTCCTCATACTTCATCTGCAACCATCAAAATTTACTTCTTCATATATACTTGAAACAAATAATTCATTTACAGGTAATGAAGAACTATACAAAATCATCAACTTTACGTTAAATCAAGAAGTATACAAGACGTGTGTGTGTACAAATGTTTTCCCCTGAATCTTGTACAAAATTGATACCTTTTCAAGTTTGACCCTGAAATACCTAATGTTTACCATGCTGCAATAGTGAATAGTGGAAGCCTTAGTGCTAAAATCATACCTTTGCATCTGCGCTGAATCCTTTCATAAACTTCACTTGAACATACCCATTAACTCCAATCAGAGGGAGCAATACAAGGATAATAAAAGCTAACTGCCAGCTCGCAACAAAAGCAATGACCAACCCAGCAACAGCAGAAGCAGCATTTTCCACCACTTGACCAAGTGCATCCCCAACTAAGGCACGAACTGAAGCTGCATCTGCTGAGAGCCTTGCACCAATTGCACCACTTGAGTGCTCAGGCTCATCGAACCAACCAACCTCCATGTGAACCACCTTCTCAAAGCAGATTACTCTAATACGTTGGATTAGTTTACACCCAGCCACAGCAAAGAAGTATGATCGAGCTGGAATCACCAGAAATGATGCTAGACCAAGGATCATAAACATTATTGCCCAAAATTTTGAATCTTTTTTTAGTTCATTAGGTGGTTCATAAAATGTTTTAATCACGCTGGAAATCAGTAAACCGAAAATAGGAAGTATTGTGCCATTGATGACTGCAGCTATAGCTCCAATTATAAGCACCGGAATCTCAGGCTTGTTTAAGTAGGCAATGCGGCGGAGTGAAACATTTGGATATTCTTCCGCAGGTAGTTGAGCGGTTTGTTTCTCTGCCAGTGCAATGTCTGGTAAATTAATTCCTGTAGGAAGACCAACAGATACAGAGAACGAGTGGCGGCCGCTATTTCCTACTCCAGATGATCCTCGACTTATGGATCGTAGGATTGACATTCTTTGACTTGACTGTCTAGCAGATTCTGCTGTAATTTCCTGCTTGTTTTGATCATCTACAGATTGCTCTGACTCTTTGTTTAGTTCTTGCAAGCGAATGAGCTGAGAGTATGCTCCATCAGGATCATTTATTAGTACTGAGTGTGAGCCTGATCAATTGAGACACACAATATTCAGAAATATAAGTTAACCTGCCTCTTTCCCCATAAGGTGTGAAATCTATGATCCAACTATTCTGTGTAGCCGAGCACAATTTAAGATTGAAAAGTCAATTGGGAAATGTCAAAACAACTAACAAGGTCCAAAAATTTCAAAAAACTTTAATGGGCAAAAAATAATGCGCAATAATCTAAGAAAACATTTTTGTTTTTTTGATTTTTCATTTATGCAACTACATAATTTAATTTTTTGTGAATAAAAAACCTGATGTTTTGTAAAGACATCCAGGACATGAACCAATAATAATTCTCAAAATATAGAATCATAAAAGTTTCTGTATCCTCAATAGGAAATTCAAGAATTCATATATCTAGAGAACATAACATGATATGAAAAACACAACACAGTAAGTACTAAGCCTCTGGTGACGGGGTGCAACTTGCAACTGTGATATTAGTTCCACACGTGAATGAATCAAAGAGTATGCATGCTTGTACTTGTTAAATACCTTTTTCAACCATCTTTCCTCTATGAATGACGGCAATCATATCGGCATTCCTTACTGTGCTCAAACGATGGGCAACAATTACAGTTGTCCGATTGACCATAATCCGGTCTAATGCCTCTTGCACGATCCGCTCAGATTCTGCATCAAGTGCACTTGTAGCTTCATCGAGAAGTAAGATTCGTGGGTTTTTCAGAATTGCTCTTGCAATAGCAATCCTCTGCTTTTGTCCTCCAGATAGTTGTGTTCCATGCTCACCGACCATGGTATCTAGTCCCTGGCAGTGAAATTCAAAATTTTAACAATAACTTGAAAAATATTCTGAATAGAAGGTCTTAAAGTATAATCAAGTAAACTTTGAATTAGAACCTGCGGCAATTTATCAATAAACTTGGCAGCATTTGCAAGTTCAGTTGCTGCTCTTATCTCCTCGATGGTTGCACCATCCTTTCCATATGATATGTTATCCTTAATGCTTGATGCAAATAATACAGGTTCCTGGCTGACGAGACCAATTTTTCCCCTAATCCATTTAAGTTGATACTCTTTGAGGTTAATACCATCTATAAGAACTTCACCAGCCAAAGGATCATAAAATCTCTCTATCAGACTAATCACCGTCGACTTCCCACTTCCACTTTGACCTACCAAAGCTGCAGTTGTGCCACTTGGGATACAAAGAGAGAATCCATCAAATATTTGCTCATCAGGCCTGCTTGGGTAACTGAAGAAAACATCCCTTAACTCTATATCTCCACGAATGTCATCTAATGTCCTTCCCTTTGTGTCAGAAGCATCAATCTCTGGCTTCCTCTCTATAGTTTCAAACATCTTAAATGCTGCAGCTTGACCAGCGGCAAATGCACTCATGCAGGGGGATGCCTGACCTAGAGACCTGAAATATCCATATGGAAACATAAAGCGAGAAACAGATTAATGGTTAACAGAGTAAGATTACGAGTATAATATATTTATATGTTTTCTTGCTTGTTATGAAACAAAAGCAAAAGTAACTTTACCTTTGTAAGGTACAATCAAGATAAAAAACATTATAGCACATGAACATGAACATGCCATTGGAAAGAGGGGGGGGGGGGGGGTTAGGAAATGCAACTCACATGGACCCTGTCAACACAGCAATAATCACAGTCAGCACAGCGCCCCCACTATATCCTTTTTCAAGTATCATCTTTGCTCCAAACCATATAGCCAAAGCATAACTGCAGAACACCACTAACATAACCACGCCAAGACCAAATCCCGAAGCCAAGCCTTCATGAACCCCTGATTTGTAAGCTTTTACAAGAAATTTGTTGTAATTAATTATAGCTTGCTTCTCACCAGTGAACGACGCAACCTAGATAGGGACTGCATTTAGATTTCATACTTCAAATAAATTTAACCAGCATGAAATAAAGTTACGAAACATGACGTACAGTTCGGATTGAACCAATTGTCTGTTCAACTACATTTGCTGCTTTCGCATAAGCACTTTGTCCAACAGATGCCATCTTGGCAATGATGGTGGACATGACTGCACCTGACACCACGAGAAGAGGAATAGAAGATAGCATGACAAGGGTTAGAAGCCACCCTTTGATAAATGCTATTACAAAGCCTCCTATGAATGTAGAAACCAGTTGTATAAATTTCCCAACCTGCATAAACAGACTTGTTAAACCCCAGGATTACATGCAAAAAAACAATATTTATGACATTCAGGATTATGGCTTTTGATGCAAGTGTAGCAGTACTGTAATACCTTCTCACCCATTGCATCTTGTATGAGTACAGTGTCGCCAGACATTCTCCCAACAACCTCTCCAGTGTTTGTTTCCTTGTCAAAAAAAGCAACATCTTGTCTCAAAATGGTCTTCAGATACAAACCCCTTATTCTTGCTGCCTGTCTCTCCCCTGTGACCATCCAGCAAGCCACCTCTGATAGGAAAAAAAAACACACACACACACAAACAGTCAGTTCTCAACTCAATTGTTGATATTGGTGATCAAAAGAAAATATGTGAGCAATAAAATTTTCAAGTTACTGTAGTATGACATCTACTTACGAAGGAATGCTGCTACACCCGATCCCAATCCCAAATAGACAAACTTTAGAGAGACCTGGTTTTTCAAGGAAACCAATTTAGAACATCTTCACATCACAAGTTCAAGAGGTCAAAAAAGAAAGAATGAGGTTCTAACACATCACTTGAATGAGCTAGCAACTCAAGGTCCACTAGATTATGAAAAGTAGTTAATGGCATAAAAAGAAATAACAGTGCAACCAAATCAATAAGACTTCGCAGAATATCTTTACCTTGGAGACCACATCAACCACGTTGTGGTTATTCTGGTTATCTCCAAAAGAATCCATCAAGTCCCCGAAAAGGACAGTCATAAGGGGCATACATACCCCATTACCAATAGCACCAATTGTGCCAAGGATCATCATCAAAATATCAGTGGAATCAGCAAATGAGAACAGTTTGCGAAAGGGAATAGCGTTAGTTTTCTCATCTCCTTTACTCTTTTTTGAGTCTTCCTGATCACCATTCGTTCTGGCGGTTTTCTCTGCTTCTGGATAGCTTTCTGATGTGGCGGCTTCTTCTGCATTTATTTTGCCGCCGAAGCCATTCTCAGCTGCCATATTACCAAATCTGAGAATTGATTTTATTCCTGCACGACACAGTAAATGGTTTAAATCAGCATCTATAAGCCGAATACAAAGAATAGCCAAGAATCCCACTCCAACAAAATATTATCTTTACCTTGACTTCCACTGAAGTGGCCATTAAATATTTTACAACTTTTTCTGTAACAAACTGATCAAATTCAACACCCTCATCTACGTTCCATACATTTAAATTCTTAACATCCAAAATTTATGTCGAAGTACTCCACATATAGGAAAGCCAGCGAATGTAATATTAAAACGACAAATATGATCATTTTATGCATAGTCGGTAAGAAGCAGAGTGAAAAGTAAATCCACTGGAGCCTAAAATGTCCATCAAGGACCTTGGTTTTGCTATTCCATATGCAACAAAGGAAAGTAAACAAAAAATAAAACTATTTTCTTTATTCAGTATACAATAAGAATGTAGCCAATTTAAATTAAAGAGTGCAAAATCACAATCTTTAAAATCGTAATCAGACCAAGAAAAGAGAACTGTAAAGAAACAAAGACAACAGAGAGAGAGAGAGAGAGAGAGAGAGGTGATTTATTACTGCCGCATCAAAGTTAAATGTTGATATACAAAATCTGACAGATAAAAAAGCATGAACTTTCTGATAGACATCAGAAAAAACCCTGCAACCCATGGTTCCCCATCAGAAAGATGAAAAAACTGAAGAGTTTTCCACCAAAATCAATAGCATCTTATATCATTCATATCATCCTCAGTATCATGATATGATTACACCATTAAATGAACAAAAATAGAAATGCCCACCAGCCGAAACACAGAAAAAAGAGCATAGAGACAGATCCATCCTCAGAGGATCAAAACAGTACCTGAAACGATCACTGTTGAGATCCACAAGTGCAGGACTAATGCACTTCCAAGGATTCTGTATTTCTTGGGCTGTTCAAGGAGATTTAAAGGGGGCTGGGGGCTGGTACAATGTCTTTGCTTGAAGTGCAAGCACTACTATTCATGACAGCTTAGGACTTATTTATTTTTATAAAACAACTCATCTTATTTTAATTTTATTATTAAATTTTTTAAAATTTTAATATAAAATAAAATAAATAATTTAACTTTTTCAAATACATCTCATCTTATCTCATCTAATTATTACAATTTTTTTAAATTCTAATACAAAATAAAATTAACAATTCAAATTTTTTAAATTTTAAAATAAAAATAATATTAAAATATATATTCTAATAATACTTTATTTAACTTTTTAATTTTAATTTTAATTAATCTTATCTAATTTCATCAAAACAAACAAAATAGACTTTAAACCCTCCTACCATTGATGGAAGGGGCGCAGTCAAAAGCTCGAATAATTTAACCCTGTCAACTGAATATGAATTTTATTATTCTGGACTATTCTCTTCTCCGGTATCTTGGGCAGTAAGTTTAATAGCATTTCCGGTTGGACATATGCCGATTCTGGAAGGAATGTGATACGAAACTCCTGCAAAAATCATAAAAAAAGGAAGACTAGTTTGAAACGCTACTTTTGTGGTTGAAGTTTGAACCAAACACACGCGAGGTATTGTTTGAAGTTTGAACTACAAGAATAAATAGCAACCGAAAGCAGCAGTATTAAACTAATGAAAAGGACAAACATTTTTCCTGGTTGTTTACTTGATTCCATGCTCATCTCTAATATCTAATCTCTAATCTCTAATATCAAATCTGTAATTGATGAGGATTATTATACATGTTAATTCAGCCATCTCACTCACATCACTTCCGCCGATACCACCCTTTTTTGTTAAATAAATTAAAAATTGCAGGACACAGGAGCAAAAAGGTCAAAAACACAGCACTCGATAACTTCAAAAAGGGCAGGATTGGCGGTCCATAATACATCTCATCTCAAACATAATTTAAATATAAAATTTTTATATTAATTATTATAATTTTTTTAAATTTTTATATATAAAATAAAAAATAATTTTAACTTTTTCAAATCCTAATAAAAATAATATTATAAAATTATATTATTACAATTTTTTAATTTTTTATTTATTTTTTTCTCTAATTTTTTAGAAAGTAATAATACTCATCATCCTAACTTCCATTATCATTTCATTATTTCATGATGTGACATTATATGATTAGAAATTATTTATTATATTTTACTTGTGAACCAATCGTATAATACATGAAATGATAGGAGGATGATGGAAGTTGAGATGATAAATAGATTTTTTCTTTTCCTAAACTCAAAAAATTTTTAACTCAAACTATCTCACTATTATTTATAAATTTTTTATCTCATTTCATTATCTAACTAATCCCTTTTAAGTATTCGTTTGCTTACGCCACATAATGAAGAACAAAAGTACTACAAATTGCGTTCTCTTCTTAATAAGTTAGTGCAATCCTACCCATTAATCCCTTAGATCATAATATGAGATTAACATAACGAACTGCATAATTAAGGTAAAGATCTAATTTTTATTTATTTTTGACATTTCTTGAGAAGCAAGAGCAAGTTGTTGAATGCGAAAAATGAAGCATCCCCATTAAATGGCCATGTTTGACATTTGCACTCACCAAGTTTGAAGGTTTGAAAGTTGTAATCATGTTGAAGACAAGCTCCAAAGCCAACAACCAACCCGTTCAACTACTACCAAAATATGAAAATATAGTCTTCCGTTGGAGTTTCCGCTAGAAATTTTTTTTAATTTTTTTTTATTTCTTGATTAAAAAATACCTTTTAATAATGATGTGATTTTTTTATTTTTTAAAAATATTTTAAAATGTATATAAAAAATGGAAAAAAAAAAAAAAACAGCCCCTGCGGAGACTTAGAAGGACCACCAAAATATATACCGTTTGTTTTCGGCATTCAGAACCCATTGGCAAATAAAGAAGTAATCGTACGGTTGATTACTAGCCACAGTCCAAAAGGACATTGGTTTCTGTTTTCCGACTTTTAGTGATTTATTAATGTACATGAAAACACGGATACATACATACATACATATATATATATATATATAAAAACTCGAACATTAATGTACTTTTATATATGTTCTTTGTGTACTTGTCCGTTTGGCTCCACGTCTATTTCCCTTTCCAAGTCCTAACGTTCTAGAAAAACATGTGATTCACAAGAATCGTAAAGCGTTACAAAGAATGGACTTGCAACGTTACTAATAACTTAATAAGTGTGTGAATAATCTATTATAATTATAAAAATTAAAATTAAAACACATAAATACTTATATATTAATTGATATAAAAGGAAAATATTTTAACTATAAAATGATTACATAAAAATAAATACATAATATGACGTAATTTTGATATAATACTTTTATCGTAAAATAAATCTAACGAATCACATAAAATTACGTCAGTTTATAAATTTATTTTTTATGTAATCTCTTTATATATGGATTACTTTTCAATATAAAATATTTTTACAAAACACAAATACGTAGTGAAATGATCACAAGCACTAAGACGAGCGGCGGGCAATAATGGGCAATGGGGGGAACAAAAAGCTCACACGATAACATGCCCAATAACAATTCTGGTGAAGCTGAATGGAAGTACGTGGAAATATTTTTCGTGGTGCTCACAAAGTTAAGATGTTGATCTCTGAAAAATCGAGGAGCACAAAAAATATGACATGACAAGTGTATGATCAAACTCTTGTGCAATTAATAACATTGACAAGATTGGTGTGTGTGTGGTTGGTTAGGATTATCCGCATATATATAGTTAATTCCTATACTTTTTCCCTGCATCTAATCGGCAGCAATTTAGCAGCAACCCAAATAATGCACGGCCACTTCGTCATTCTCTTCGTCATCATGGCATCACCACTTGCTGATAAAAAAATGTTAAAAATAATGTGGTTTGGAAGTTGATGTTCTTAAGCATCATCATGCAGTGTGTAGATCAAAGAGTTCTTTGGGCGGTTTCATTAATACGACTGATACATCATTTATTATAGGAATAAATAAGTAGAGTTCCCTCAAGTTACTGCTTAATTAAGGCTGTAATCATTCTTTTAAATGATTAATTTTAGTAATTATCTCCTCAAGCTATTAAAAATATCTCATTCATTTTTTCCATAAAAAAATTACATAAATAACCTTAATAAAGACAAATATCTAACATTGAGAAATAATTTGATATGGATATTTTGTATTTTTTTTAGAATAGTTTTGTCTTTTTAAATAAAAATAGGTGTACGGTGTTATGATAATATAAGGGGTAATACTATATACAGGTTTAAAGTGTGCAGTATATGTATATTTTTTTTGAAAATAAATATAGGTCACTACTAGAAAAGTAATTTTTTTTATGAGATCTTGGATTTATCCAATTTTTTTTTTTAAATGGAATACTCGGGAATAACATACTCTATAATTGTAAATATTATTTTTTTAAAATTTTTAAGAAGATAATTGTTCAAATTGATAGTTTTGGAGGATATTTTTGTCTTTTTAAAAAAATTAAAGAAATTAAAAATCAGAAGTGAGAGGCGTAGCCACTCTCCAAAATCGGAGGTGTGATATTTAGGGATTTCTTTTATTTAATATCTTTTTGTTGTTTATAAGAGCTAGCAGCTTCTGCAACGTCCAATACAATTTATTGATTTATTCGAATTAAGGAAGTCACATGGATCACGATTCACCATCAAACCTACTACGTACTCACTACATAAACAAAACAAAAAATATTAATAAAATATATGGTTTTATTAAAAAGATAAAAAATATGATAGATGAAGATAATTAAAATTTATGATATTTGACTGATCTCTAATCGAAAATTATAGGATATAGGTATAGGAAAATGATATTACGTTGCTTCACTTTGTCTCTTCAATTTGATCGTTAATGTATTTTATTTTATTTTATTATTTTTATTTTTATTTATTAAGAAAGTGACTATTAGTATATTGATATATTTTTTATTTTTTAAAAATGTTTAAAAATATTTGAAAGAAAAAGAAAAAAAAAAAAGGTACAATTTGCACTAGAGAGCACACCCGGTGGTCAAACCTGAGAGGCATAATAGCACTACCCTATAGGTATGTACAAAAGAAAGAACTCACATTTTTTTATATAGGTAAAAGAAAGAACTCACATTAATTTATAAAATATACATACTAAACATTATAATACTTCTAATATTGTACGGATGTCGTAATTTTAGCATTTTCCTAGCAATACATAGCTCGCCAACTACAAAATGGGTACGTACAACCTTTGATCAATTATCTGTTTTTGAATAAAAAGTTGTTCCCTCTCTAAGATGAGTTGCTCATTGAGACATTTAATCAAACTATACTCAAGATGCATAGAATTATCAGAAGGTGCTTGCTTTTGGACTTTAGTAAGGTGCCGATTCAGCTCTCTTATCCTAGTTTGAATGTGTCCAAATGATTCTTATTCCAAATTTTTAAGGCCTTTTTTACATCATTAAGCTTTTGGGTAAGAACAAAGTCAGGAGAACCTTCTATGAACCTATCCCAGGCTTTTGCTACAACTGTCAAGCTATTAGGGTCTCATGCCTAGAATTCCTCCAATTTGAAGGGTCTTGGAGATTTCTTAGTTCCTATGGTATCTAAGAGTAATGGGGCATGATCCGAGGAGTGTATAGGCAAATGGAGAATTTTTGCATCAGGGAAGAGATTATTCCAATTTGTGTAATTAGCAACTCATCTATCAAGTCTTTCCCTAATATGAATGTTGCCATATCTTTTGTTAGTCTATGTGAATTTAGGTCCAGAGTAGCCTAGGTCAACAAGCCCATTTTGATTCATGAATAGTCTCAATAAGAGCAAGTGGTAGTACCTCTGTTGCAATATACAAATCACATAACAGAAAAATCTCATTCATAGTAGCAGATCATTCAAGGAATTGCAACCCAAATCAAAGGGAAGCAATGACAGCATTCATAGGAGGGAAAGAAGCACAACGCATGCAATTGAAGAATATCATAGTTGAAGGTAACTCTCAGAAAATTATAACAGCTCTAAAGAAATCAAAAGGAATTCAAGACTAGATTGCCGAAGGCATTATAAGAGACACAAGACTAATGTTGAACAACTTTGAATCCTGGGAAGCTATAAAAATACATTGATTTCAAAATAGATACGGATTGCAATTGCGCAATGGGCAGCATCCAACAATGTAAATGGAAGCATACCCTTAAGTAAAATTACACCGTGCTTATTAGATTTTCATAGTGGAAAGGACCAACCAATAGCATCTATATGATTAGTATAAGACTCTAATTAGTATAAGACTTTGTCTGTACTAAGACTCTAATTACTAATGAATAGTTAATTTTCTTTTTGGAAAAAAGCAAACATATTTTCAGCTCATCAATTCTACCACGGAGAGATTGAGACCAAAAAGAGAGGAGCAGTGCTACTCTGCCGCCTGAGCAGTATCGCTCATTTTGATTGTTAGGTTAAAATTGTATTTTTATTTTTTTTTAAAATTTTTTATTCATATTTTTTTATAATTTTAAAATACTTTTAAAAAATATAAAAAATATATCAATACACTAATAGTCATTTTCTTAACTATTAAGTAAAAATAAAAATTAAAAAAATTAAAATTAATGACATGTCAAAATGAGGAAACAAATTGAATGGACAAAATAATATTTTTCAAAAAAAAAATAATAATTGTAGTCGTGAATATATAAAAACTGTACAATCATTTTAAAAAAAATAAATAAATACATATTCACGTAAAAAAAATTAAACTTTTAATAATAAATTCTACTTTTTATCAAAACCGATATTTGTACACCCCATTATGTAACATTCTTTTTCAGGAGAAAGTGAAGGGTTGGTTGGCTAATGATGCCACGCTCACCCTTGATTATTGGTGAGTGCTGTACGGCTGGCTATCAACACACTGACACAGATGGCTGACTTAATTTGTGCAGCCCTATAGGATTTGCCTGCCCCGGCCTCCTAAAATTAAGACATTAAAATAATTTAAAGTTTGACTGATTAGCCCAGACTCGAATAAGGTTCGTCCATGGAGAGATTCTGGCCCAGACAGGGAAGGCGTGCAAAGATAGTCTAAACGAACATACGGATCATGTCACTTACTGCAAAGACTCCTGTTTTGCAACAAAATTTACACCCACCATTGGAGAAAAGTTGTATTTCCAATCTGTACGTATGACATTTTGAGCACTACATTAAGCTGGCTTAATCATCGTCCAAGACTTCTGTTTTATGAAAATCTGTATGCACAAATGCTCATGCTTATTTAGTTAAAATATATTGCAGTTTAACAATACAATTTGAAAACCCACACTGCGACGATTTCTCCTTGTATTTATTAACCCTCGTAGTTGCTATAGGAGCAAGCTCTAGCTAGGGGTTCAAGGATTTGTGGAAAAAGGTGTTAACGCTATTACTTTAGAGCTTTGATGGGAATATTTAGGTTACTTTGCCTTCATCTGGTTCAGGAAGGGTTGGCGATGGGCATCCTCCACGCACCATGTCATCAGTCGGACACCTTTCTTGGGCAAAGGCAAGGATCCCACAATGGCAACTGGGATGATGCTAGAGCCTTGTATTGGAACTATGTGGACTGGGGGACCCCACCCGTAGTCCACTTGGTTGAATCCCAGTCGACCCCACTCTGATATAAACAGTGTAGTGTAGGCAAGCGGTGGTGCAAAAGGGTCCCCACCATCTTTCACAAAGTCACCCTTCATGTACTTCGCAAACTCCACTGGGAGATTAGCTTTTGCTTCTTGGATCAGTTTCACAACATCAATGATTGATGCCCGAGCGAGTGAATCACTCGAAGCTGTGATTGTCACCGGGAAGAAGCAGTTTCCATAGAAACCGTCCGGCAAAGGAGGGTCCAAAAGCTGGCGGCAGTTTGCAAAGAAAACAAGCTTGAGTTCAGTGTCTTGCTTCAAGTTTATAGCTCGTGTTCGGCAGCTCCAAAACTGGGCAGCCACAATTTCAAAAGAAGAGCAAGGCTTTCCGGTTGATTGCTGAAATTCTAGCTTGAGTTGCTTAATGCAATCTAGAGGTATATCCACATTGGCATGCTCTAGCCTATAGTGGGGTAGCGGCGGTAGCAGTGGCGGAAGGTTTAACGATGCAGCGGCCTTTGGTTGTTCGGGTAGAGGTGGGAAGAAGTCTCTATGCCACACTGGTGGGGTGCTTAGATGGCCGACAGTACCATTAGCCAGCTCGCCAACAGCATTGAGAAATTGAGCAGCTCCAAGGCCATCACATATGCTATGGCAGAATGTAAGGCCTATAACGATACCTCCACATGCAAATTGTGTCACCTGAAAACATATTCATGATTGGCCTTGTTAGTGTATCGCTGGTTCTGCACTAAAAATCAGTCCACTTTGCTTTGTCTTTTTTTTTTTTTTTTTCGTTCAAAATGTAATTGGTTGGTTTATTTCAACTCTACCAACTAGCATTGTTTAACAAGCACTAGGGATTGAGTTGGGTTTCCAACTTTTTATACGTGGCATCTATAAAATGAAAGAAAAATTGTATTTAATCCCTGACTGCCAACCCTAATTTGCAATGTGACCTATAAATTACTAAGTTGCCGGCCACTTAGTCCCCACTACAAGAAAAACAGGATTTTGTGATTAATTTATAACAATTAAAAGATTTTTTTCAAGTAATTTTAATTGCAAATAGTCATTTTGTTATAATTAACTAGTCACAAATAAACAGTTTTCTTGTAGTGCCCTAACTCAAATTAATATGAATTTGAATTTGAAAATGCTTTAAGATATAACTTTTCAGATAAAGATCAAAATAAGTGACGTGGCACAATATTAATGGTATGGTCTGATAATACTGAATTGCGCACATAAATACTTACATTTTGAATTGGGGGATAAGTAACCATTTTTATATTTCGGAAGTCATGATGTAAATTCTATATATTAATAACTTCAATAGTTTTTTGGTTATAAGAAACCCCTAAATAGAAAAGGTTAAAAAACTTGTCGTTTTCAATAAAAAACCAGACATATATAGCGTAATGCTCTTTATGGGTGATTGTCATGTACTCCCACTGTGGAGGGGAGAGAGAAAGATTTACCCCTCCTTGCATGCGGCCGGCAGTGGAGGAGGAGATCCTCCCAAATAGGATATTGCTCGATAGAGGGAATCTCTGTCACCTATTGAGCACGTAGAAAATGAGCATGCACGCAGGGACGAAGTCGGGATTATAAGTATGGAGGGTCCGGGTATTTTTAAGTCTAGAATAAATAGTTGAATTGAAAAATTTTATGAACACGTGATGATTTAACAAATTGATAAAAAAAAAAAAAAAATGAGTAAAAAATAAGAAAAATAAATAAATAAATTTCAAACTTGCATTCTTCCATGAACATTAGTAATTTGACGCCTAAACTTTTCATATATTGCAATTAAGAGAAGATGTTGAATTATGGAAATGATTTATATAGAAATTATAAAAGAGAGGTACTAATTATGAATTGTGGACCAGAACAAAAGTATCATAAACTAAAGAAGATATACAAATTATACATAATTATATATATATTTATATATATATATATATATATATATATAAATTGGTCAGAGCCTTCGGGGACCGGCCCCCCCTGCTCCCTCCCTTCGCCTCATCCCACATGTGCGGAAGGATCTCTCACTCACCGCTACTTATGTTAGATGGACATGCTAGGTTGTCTTCTTTAAAAAAAAAAAAAAAGTGTTCTCCAGTACATTTTGTTTATTTATTTTTTTAAATGTTAGAAAAACACACATACAAATTAATTTGTAGTATTTTCTTTTAATTATTTTAAAAAAATGTACTAGGGATATTTTTTGGGAACATATTTGGCAGGCAACCAATCATTTTTCATAGAGTCGGTTATTACCTTCTTACTATCTATTTATTACTTATAGTGTATTCGAAGTTTCTTATTTTTTTTATTATTTTCTTTTAATTATTTTTTTAACATCCTTAATCATTAAGGAAAAATAAAAAATATATATATAATTTTATTAATAGTCATTTTCTTAACTATTAAGTAAAATAATTTTTTTTTAAATCAAATATAAAAAGAGTAGTAAATAGATAGTACAAATGCAGTAATCCTATCATTTTCCTTTTCATAGTAAATAGTGATCTCCGCATCAGTGTTTTTCAAAGTTTTTTTTTTCTCTCAAAGTTAACCAAATAAGCTCAAGAGCTATGGCACAAATATATTTTCTAGATACTAGAGTATATAAACACACCAAAACTATTTTTGAAAACACTTTTAATTAATTAAGAACAAGCCGGTGACTTATTTCCATATAATTTTATTGGGTATATATACCTGCATTTGCACGAGCGGGTCTATGCCTTCATTTTCCGGGATAGGGTCAGGAAGTAGCAAATCAAAAGGGATGGAAACCACATCATCGAAGTAATTGACAGCGTCAAGACTACAATCAGCAGACGCCTCGACAAACCACACGCCTTCTCCGCTGCATTCAATTTGGAGCTGACCTTGGCTCGACTCTTTCAGCCTTCCTGCAAGAGGGTAGTAAGGTACCAAAGCCCTGGACAAGGCTCCTCTTATAATCTGTGATGCCTCTTGGCCGCCATGACTAAACACATGCAGAGTTCGAGCATTGCATCTCAGAACAGGCAGTCTATCAATGACGGAAAGATCAAGTACTGTGCCGGATGGCGTCTGCTCAGATGGCTTAACTTGTCTTTTGCTTGATCTGGTCACAGAGAAAGCCATTAGCCTCAGGAGAAAGAAGATTGGCAGCTAAAAGAATAACAAAATAGAGCAATACCCTTTCTACCATATATATATATATATATTATATATATATGTATGTGGTAGAATGGATGGAATGTCTGTATTTTAAGCATGTGAGAGTCCTTAGTTGGCTTTGAAGTCTAAACTTGGTTTGGTGCAACGACCTTTCCAAGCAAGTCGATCGTGCATATATGTTTTTTTTTTTTTTTTTTTTTTAGGTACTTCAGATAACTTTGATTTATGTATATTAAAATCACACATATATATATATATAAAAGATATCATGCGCGCCGCAAGTCATGTTGGGTTGCAATTAAGCTTGCTCCTGTGATTGGGCACAATTTTCTTGGCCGTAATAATTCGTCGATGACAATATAATTTTAATTAACTAATTAAATGTATCCCTCGTGTCTTCTTATTATTGATTATTATATATTGAATATCTTGTTTCTAGTAAGCCACGCTGCTTTGTCTAAAATCGATTTCAGTACCCATCACGTATATATGCATGCATCATCCATCCTATTGATCTTAATAAACGATAAAATTGGAGAATTTATGTCATATTTTATCATCAAAATGGTAGTTTCAAAATTTTCAATGATTCCCATAGCATAATAATTTAGGATTGGATAGTAATAATATTGGTCAAATCACATTTTACAATTTTCCTCCCACTTGTGAGTATCTTTTCCTCCCACTGCACGACACTTTCAACATCATGACCCATCTAATTTATATTTGCTATTCCTTATATATATATATATATATATATATATAAATATCATCGAATGGAATTCTTAGCTCATAATATTATTGGCACGCAATACAATATATTCTTCCTGAAATATCGATCGAGCATGACATCCATGGATTCCTCCTTGAATATCATTGTTTTGGAAGGTGTCGAGACTCCAAACTTCCCATTAATTAACAACAAATCAGTGTCACACAGCACATCTTTTGACACAATATTAGTTGGAACTTGATAACATACTTTTAATTAAGGCATTATCTGTTTACCAACTTCATTTTATTATATACTAAGTACTAATAATGACTTATTCATGTTTATCTTCATCTTCATATTTGCATAATATGTTTTTAAATTTATCTACATTGACTTATGCATCTCTAAATTTTTACATAGTTATTAATAGTTTGAAGAAGCACTATTCACTCTCCAAATATTATTTTTAATGTTTTTTTTCTCTCTCCTACCCATTAAAATCAATTTTGTGGAATTTGCATTAAAATGATTTTGGTATATGAAATTTGTATTAAGTTGATGATACAAAGTGTTTTTTAGTACATATTAATATTTATTGATAAAATTGGTCATTTTGATATATGAAATTGGTAATATTTAGATATATGGAATTTGTATTTTTGAGCACATGGTGCTAATTGTAAAATATATAAAACATAATAATTTTAAGAAAAAAATAAAAAATAATATTTTCTATTATTTGATTCAAATATGCATAATTTAATGTGAAAATTTTTCTTGAAATGTAAAATCAATCTTCAAAATATGTAATTTTGAAGATACATATAGAGAAACTAATACTAGTGCTTAGGTGCTATGCTATCGAGAAATGTTTAAACTATATATAAAGATATTTTATAAAAATAAATTTATAAATTGTCGACGTAACTTGATATAATACGTCATATTATAAAATTATTTTTATTATAAAATAGATGTAATGCATTACATAAAGTGACGTTATTTTGTGAAAGATCTTTTTATCACCGTAGTACTGCTCTTAGCAATTATATTGCTTTAGATGATGCAGTACTTTTAAAATAAAAATCCATCCATTCTTGATCACCTTGCCAAAACCGTCATGGCCCGATCATTGCATATATATAGAAGAACGCCACTGTTGCAAAACCCGGGATTTTGATGGGCCTTGCGTTTACTCTTTCGATCGAGGTCTAGTACGGGCCGGGCCGCAAACAAGAATATGGTTTTCTTTTTATGCATAAAACCAAGAATATGAACATATTTTCACATATTTGTAGAATTTAATTCACATGCAATTGGCCGGTATATGCTAGAGAGAAACTCTACCTGCAATCGGGCTGGGAACCCATGTAACCAGGCGCTCTTTTTTATGAATTTTTTTTTTTTTTTTTTACATTTCTCTTCTCTTCATTTCGTTCCCTCTCTCTCTCTATATCAATTTTTTTTTCTGATCCTCTTCTTTTTCTCATTTTCCCTCTATATTTCTTTTCTCTACGCATTGCAAACATTTTAGCGTACCCTGCATTTCGGACCCTTTTCAATCAAAATTTTCTGCAATGGAACGGTATGCAAAAGTACTTCATGGCTCAATTTCTTGAAAACCTTTTAAAGAAGAAGACATTCTAGCCTCATTGTAGAACTTTGGTATTTTTGAAATTGCAGAGGAATGGGAGAACATGTTGGAGGCAGCAGATTGAGAAAAGCTCATCAGGCTAGAAATGTCCTATCGAAATATGCTTGCAGGTGTTAAAGACAAGGTAATGAAGAGAAGGATCCAGGAGATTGTAGAGAAGTGTCTTCATTTTTCTTAAACGGACCAAATCGGAGAGATGGAGTTTATTTAGTACAACTTCACGAAAGTGTATTTTCGTGAAGTTTTCTCGTTTTAATCTTTCAGGTAACGATGAAGATGAATATCATGACTACCCTGCAGAACGTAGAGATGGAGATGAAAATTAAGAAAATTAGTAGAAATTTAATAAAAATGAATAAAAAGTATGGGAATTGAAGATATCACATAACCAGTTTCAATTCACTCACTTTCTTTGTATTTGGAGTCTTAGAAACTTGTTGTTGGCTTAGTTGTATCAAGGAAGAAACGGTGTAAATGTAGAAGAGCTGCTGCGATGAGGGTTAAGAATGCATGCAAAATGTTTGATAAATTGTTAAAGAGAAAATCACTAGCCGGTTTGGCCATGGAAGACTCACAGAGAATACTCTCTCCTTTAACCTCATAGTTTGCATTAATAGCTTGGGCTACTTTCTCTTCTTCATCTAGTCTTTCGTCTAGTTGTTTTTTAATCATTTGACGTGCCACGTCAGTCGATTACACCGTGATTTTCCACCGTGGTTGTACATAGTAGTTCTGTATGCTTAAACAAGACTCTTCCTATCCAAAAGCTTCCCACGCCCCTCAAATCTCTTTCTTTTTTCTCAATCTCCATATAGCATTTCCCTTTCTACTCCTCTCATCCCTTTCCCCGAATCATATCTTTGTTGAATTCTTGTTTGGATTCTAGAGCATAAGGTATGAGAAAAAAAAGTAACACATAAAGTGACAGTATTTATTGAGTATTTATGACTTCACTGAGTGAATTTCTAGAACAGCCATAAATATTCCGTAAATATTATTGAACTCACTTTGTATGTTCATCTTTTATCACTTCATGCCATATCAAACTGTCGGTCACTCGGTACTAATTAGAATTGTTGCACAATGATAGACACGGGGATCTCAATTGCCAGCAAGCCTCAATGACTCTAACGGTGACATTCACAGAACTTATATAAGCGACATTCTCGTATCTCTCATATCTAATTCACTCTGATTCTTAGGTCTTGTTTGGATTAAAGAATTAATCTCATATAATTATTATAATTTTTATAAAATTTTAAATAAAATAAAATATAATAAATAATTTAAATTTTTTTAATTTTAAAATAAACATAATATTAAAAAATAATATTTTTTTATTCAATTTTTAACTTTGACTAAACCTCTTCTTTGACTTTTCCATTTCCTGCCGCCACGTGCTGAGACAACTGCGGATGAGTACTTTAGGTTATGGTGGTGGACTAAAATCGGCATATGCGACTTATTCATTTATATATGTTACCATTTTCGTTGATAAAAATTAAGGAGGATAGGAGAGAAAGGCCAATCCACTGATTGGACAATTAACAATTGCAGGACTTGTTATGGTCTCCAACAACCGTGACCACACAATCGGATAGAAATTTTTTAAGATTGGTGGATACCAATTTTTTTAGTCTAGGAACTCGTTTTTTAGGTAATATTTTTGTATAATGGCACTATACTAATTGCAATGAACGTTTATTGGGATCTCCACCCTTATACTTTTAATTACAGGACGATCGCTTGGGTTAAAAGGTAATACACCTCAATGTCCGCTTCTTTGTCACAATTGGCGTGGCCCCCTTGAATCATAAGATAGACGTATCCATCTCCCCGGTCTTTCATAGGTCGATCGATCAAACTTCAAAGAACAGCATTTTCTTCCCTCGAATCAAAGTTTGCGCCCACCACAGACTGATCTGTAAAGAGAGAAACTTTATTTCTTTTTCCCAGATGGAAAATGAGCCTTTTCTCTCTTCCCAAACACGGCCCCAACTCCTGCCCATCCTGGAAGATCGTGATGTCTCCTCATCCTTCATAGTTCCTCACTCCCAAGACCCAACATCCTCATCCACTTCTCAATTCGATGCCCAAAATACCCGCGTGAACAGGCCGGGTAGCCTGCACCGGTGCAAGACAGCTCCAGCCATGGCCGTCATGCGAGACCTCGAACCAAAGACACCCCAGATTCCCAAACCACAGTCCGACTCCAGCTCCATCATCAGGCAAGCAATTTTCTTGCTTTTGATATATCTGTCTCTTGGAGTTTTGATTTACACTTTCAATACAGACCACTTCTCGGGTGTAGAAACTCACCCTGTTGTTGATGCGCTTTATTTTTGTATTGTCACTATGTGTACTATTGGTTACGGTGACATAGCTCCGCGAACAACAGCTACAAAGGTCTTTGCTTGTGTGTTTGTGTTGGTGGGTTTTGGTTTCATAGATATACTGCTTAGTGGGCTTGTGAATTATGTACTAGACTTGCAAGAGAACATGATCTTGGCTGGGATTCAAATGGGCAGGCCCCAACATGGCTTTTCGGCCAGGGACTATATATTTGATGCGGCAAAGGGTAGGATGAGAATCAGACTCAAGGTTGGATTGGCACTTGGTGTAGTGGTGTTGTGTATTGGGGTGGGAACATTGGTGCTGTATTTTGTGGAGGATTTGGATTGGATTGATTCGGTTTATTTATCGGTTATGTCGGTTACAACAGTTGGTTATGGAGATCGGGCTTTCAAGACGCTGCCCGGGAGGTTGTTTGCCTCCATTTGGCTTCTGTTTTCGACGCTGATGGTAGCACGGGCATTTCTGTATTTGGCGGAGGCGAGAATTGATAAGAGGCACCGGAGAATCGCCAGCTAGGTGTTGCAAAGGGATATAACAGTTGAGGATTTGCTTGCTGCGGACATCAATAACAATGGCTTCATTAGGTGGGATCTCTGTCCTCCTAGCCCAATTTTAATTTTGTGTTTACCAAACACTACTACTTCTTGATTACTTTGATTTTTTTAACAATTTGAGAACTGATGAATTGGTGTTGAGCATGTGTAGATTTGGTAATTTTTTCCTTTGAATTGTGCTTTGGTTTTGCAGCATTGCAATTTGGAAGCATGTGAATCGAACCACAGAGAACTCAAATCTTTAATTGAAATTTTTGTTTGTTGGGTTTAAAATTCGTTTGAGGTCAGAACTAGCTGATCAATCATATTTGGTATATTTCCATAGTTGGTGGCAGAGATTTTTGGGTTTCAAATTCGTTTTGAGGGTAAAACTGAGCTAATCAATCATGTTTGGTATATTGCCAAAGTTGGTGGTGGACATTGCTCCTATATGTGATAAGCTTATAGAACTTTATATGCTTAACAAGTGGGAACCGAGTACCTCACGGCAGAATGTGGAGAGGAAGAAGACTTTAAATGTGGAATAGATTGGTGAAAACTTCTGTGTTCGACTGTTTAGATAGCATTTCAACTGTCTAATATGCTTGATGTTCTTCTTCTTCTTTGTGTCACAACCAAGCCTGAATATTTTCCCTTTCCTTATTCCAGCAAATCCGAGTACGTAATTTACAAGCTCAAAGAGATGGGAAAGATAGGGGAGAAAGATGTACTGCAGATCTGCGATCACTTCAGCAAGCTTGATCCCAACAACTCCGGGAAGATTACACTGCCTTTTCTTCTGCAGAATCGCTTGTGACAACAAGGAATATGAAGTTTGTTTCATATCTTCAAATAGAAGAAACGGGATTCTTTCTCATTCTGGGAGAAGAGGTGAAATTGCAAGAGGGAGATTGGTCTGATTGTCTTCCCAGTACATGTACTGTACGTTGCCATGTCTTGCAAAGATGGTAGTGGATTAATATAGGGTCAAGCAAGCTTTTACACGAGGAACTGTACATTCATTTAAGTGTATAAATCTTGTCATTTTTTTTTTCCTCTTCTTTGATCGTGTAGGGGTTCCAATTCACAAAGGAACGATGAAAAGCTCAAGACAATGGGATAAGTTCCCCTTCTGTGGTTTGCTCTCTTATTTGCTCCAGAGATCTAACCTATGGAATTTTGAGTTGTATGATGTAAACTTGACTCTAATGACTCTAAAATTAAACAAGGAAGTCGAATAATGGGATGCATATACTTCTAACTACTGCCTTTTTTCTTTACATCAGTTGAAATATGGGTTTGAGTGAGCTGTTGTTTATTAATGTTGAGGATTAGAAATTAATATATTATGAACAGATTCCATCATAAGATGCCATTAATTTCACGAGTGTAGCAGTGCATCATTGGTTGGAGAGGGAGATAGAGACATGCTGATGATCTATTTTCACACTTCGAAATAATTTCTTCAGAACCGACTGGAATCGACAAATGCAACAGTGGTCCTTCCTACCCGTGCTCTGCTACGTTATGTTTGAGACTGACAGCTTCCTATGATGGAGCTGGAGGTGGAGAAAAGTACATTTCAATGACCATACTCGAAAGCTTAATACATGTCTGAATATTGTCCGTTAAGCACTGTTTCCAACTATACTCTCATCCCCAGAGAGAAAATTCCTCACATATTGGGACACTAACGTAGTCAGCAGCACTTTGGTCAAGGAAAACAGAGCCCGATTCATGTCTGTGACTGTGAGTTGGATGAAGAAGCTTGGCCTAAGAGCCCAAATATCACGTTTTGATGAAGAGTGAAAAACCAGCAACAATAACACTGACAGAAAATTGCCAAAAAATTAACCCAACCCTTGCTGGCATGCATTCCCGATCCTCTGTCCTGCCACTATCTTCTCCATTAATGACCCCTAGTTTCGTACACCGTAGTTGAATTGTGACAGCATGAGTTGGGGCTAATGGCTATGTATAAAGACACCCTTGGGCTAAACATTAGATATTGCAGTTTTGCATTGAATAGAACTGATAGAATTCAAGGCTGAAACTGAAGTAAATAACAGAATGCAGATTGCACCGACCAGCAGGACTACTATTTCAAATTTGTTGTGGAGTGCGAAACCTGGCCGTTACCCGAAACGTTTCCAATCATGTGTCTTGTAGATAGTGAGAGCTTGAGCCATCGTGCTGGAAGGAATTAAGGTTCAGAGGCATTGCCGAGAAGCAGCACTGTAGTGGTCTTTACATTGTCGACTGGATAACAGTTTTGATTCTTCCAACAGCACACATCATCGTCAATATGGTGGATGTTGGCTGTATTTTCGGATGAACTTAATATATGATATCTCGCGAGAACACTGAACAAACACACCACAACATGCAGAAATACAATGCAGCAACCAAGTTGATGAAAAGCACGATGTAGCAGCTAAAAGGTGTAAAGCATTGGCACAGAAAAGCAAGGCAATAGAACAAAAGCATGTGGCGACTGATCACTCTCAAAGGCTGCACAGATTGCACACAAAAAGATAAAGTGATGAAAGACATGTAAAGCAATGCCTAATTCAACTGACTGCAAAAGATTACTTGTAAATCAGTAGGAGATAAAAAGTTAACTTTAGGACTCTTCCTTTTCTGTAGTGTATATATAGAGCAGAACTTTGTATCAGTTATCAAATTCAATGAGAATAAGATTTTCTCCACATTTTGGCTTCACTTCGAGTTTTTGTTTTCACTTCTAACATGGTATCAGAGAAGGCTAGTTGTCCCTTTGTATTTCCTTAAGTTTGCAAACAAACTTCATTTTCTAAGCCATGACATCCTCCTTCTCTTCTTCTTCTCATATTTCCCTTGCTGAGAACCCAAGTAGTCCCTTCTTTCTACATCATAGTGACAGTACTAACACTGTTATTGTCTCACCCCCATTAACTGGTTCGAATTACATATCTTGGAACAGATCATTTTTGCTTTCCATTTCAATCAAAAACAAGTTAAGCTTCTTGAATGGCACCATTTCTACTCCTGAATTGTCAGGTCCCTCATATGTGTCATGGCTGAGATGCAACAACATCCTACTTGCTTGGATCCTAAACTCTGTTTCAAAGGATATTGCATCTAATGTATTTTTCATGACTCCAACTAAATAGGTTTGGGACAAACTTAAAGAAAGATTTGTTCAACCTGATGAAACTCGAATTTATCACCTCCAATACAAGCTCAGTAGCATTGTTCAAGGACATATCTTTGTAAGTGATTACTTCACACAGCTTAATGCTATTTGCGAAGAGTTACACAGTTAGAGACCTCTTCCTTGTTGTTCTTGTAAAAAGTGTACCTGTGATGCTTTAAAAACTATTGGTGAGGTCCAACAAGAAGATTATGTCTTTAAGTTTTTAATGGGCTTAAATGATAGTTATGATTCCGTGAGGGGACAAATCATTTTACTAAGCCCCTTACCTTCATTGGACAAAACATTTTCACTAATTTTACAAGAAGAAAGACAAAGGTAAGCAAGAAACACAATCTTGCCCATCAAAGAGCCTTCTGCTCTTCTTGCCTACCAAAATTTTTCAAAGAAAAATGAAAAATCAGAACTAGTTTGTCACCATTATGGTAAGGTTGGATATACGAAGGATAAGTGCTATAAATCAGTAGGATTCCCACCAAACTTAAGTTTATCAAAACCAAGTTTGGAAGTAACCCTGCTGCATCATATTCTGCTAACCAAGTTACTGGACAAGTTACCATTTTAACTCAGGAAGCACCTGCTCTAAGTGCCTCTCAACTGAATCTCTCTCAGGCATAAGCACAGCACCTCATGGCTCTTGTCAATGCTCAATTCTCTCAGATGAACTTGGGACAGACCAAGCCAATACTGCCTACTCCTGCTCCTGCCAAACCAGATAACTCACTCACACCTTACTCGAACTTAGCAAGAATTATTACTGCCTCTCCACTCTTTTATTACTTGCTAATCACTCCTATCTCAATACTGTGAATCACTGCAAACACAGTTCATCTTCCCAACATGAGCACCCTGATGTTTATAACATACCATGGATCATGGACACATGAGCCACTGATCACATGGTGTGTTCCATCTCCTTTTTTGACACACCCTCTTCTTGCAAACAAGCTATTGTGCAACTCCCAAATGGTACAAAGGCTCAAGTCACACACATAGGCACTGTCAAACTTTTAGAATCATTGTTTTTGACTGATGTCCTGTGTGTGCCCTCATTTACATTCAATTTGATCTTAGTTAGTAAGCTCACTCAAAGACTAGATACATGCCCATTTTTCTTAAGTGATATGTGCTTCATTCAGGCCATCTCTTCATGGATGACGATTGGACTTGTTAAGGTTCATGCTGGCCTGTATTACTTGCTGCCTTGTTCCCAAGACAGCAACGTCAATCCTCCTTCAACTCTCTCCAATCAAACTCAAGTCAATCAAGCAGCCACACAACATGTTTTTGATCTGTGACACTTCAGATTAGGATATTTATCTTCACAAAGGATGAATTTAATTCATTTTCATTTACCTAATGTAAAGTCCAAGGATCAATCTCATTGTAAAATTTGCCATTTGGCCAAGCAAAAACATCTTTCCTTTCCTTCAAATGTATCTACTAGTTCATTCCCTTTTGACCTAATACACTATGATATATGGGGGCCATAAATGAAACAATCATAGATGTTGTAGACACTCAGAGTCAGAGAGAACAATGCTTTTATAAAGAGTGGCCAAGGTCATGTTTATTTAGAGGAATAAGTTTTTGCAGAATTGTTGAATATGGGTGTTGACCAGAAGTTACCTTACAAAGCCTACACTTTCCTTATTGAAGATGCTACAAGGGTGAGAAAATTCATTGGTTGCCCAATTAACAAACGCAAGAAATTTTTTCTACAAATGATGTATGGTCTTCCAGATCCTCGATAAGCTTATGTTATGGTGGATGAGACTAGATGGAATTTATGGTTTGGACTGAAATATTGTTTCTTGCCATATGCTTTTCCTTTAATTTGTTCAACAATGTTGTTGTTGTGACTTCCAAGCACTTTTTATTCATGGGTTTGGGGGATTGCTTCAGTTTGTGGAACGATTTGCTACTAGAAATTGTTGTGGATGAAATTGAGGGACTCTTTGAAGCTTGTTAAAAGCAAGTATCCATAGGGGGGTAAGTTTTTGTGAGGAATATCATTTTTTATTTTGGTCTGGTTTGAAAGCAACCAAAAAATTAAAAAAAATCTCAAACGTCACTTTAAGGTTTTCATTACTTTTTTATTATTGTGGATGATTATTCCAAAGTGACTTGGGTTTTCTAATGAAACTAAAATCAGATACAAGATCTATCTTATAGTCATTCTTTCAACTCATACACACTCAATTCAATAAGAAAGTAAAAAAAATAAAGATTGACAATGGCCTTGAATTTGATATGGCTAATTTCTATAAAGACTATGGCATCATTCACCAAAAGTCTTGTGTGTATATCCCTCAACAGAATGGTGTTGTTGAAAAGAAACACCAACACCTCTTAAATATGGCCCAAGCCCTTCTCTTTCAAGCTGCATTGCCTGCTTAATTTTGGGTAGATACAATTTTAGCAATTGCATACATCATTAATAGGATACCTACACATCTTCTCTCTAATAAATCTCTCTATGAAATGCTCTTTTCATCACCACCTTCCCATGCTAACTTTTGAGTTTTTGAATGCCTAAGTTATGCTAGCACCACCAAACATCATAGAACTAAGTTTGAGCCATGAGCTAGGTCCTATATTTTTCTAGGATACCCTCCAAATGTCAAGGGTTACAAGCTTTATGACATAGAAACTCATTTCACATTCATTTTCAAGAATGTAATCTTCCATGAATCTATCTTTCCATTCCAATCTCCCACCTCCATTCCCTCTTCTCATTCCTCTAAGGACATTCATTATTCCTTTCCTCAAAATCTGGTACTCCCTTCTACACTACCAGATGACTCATTTTCACCCATTTCCATATCACAATCTGTCTCACAATTTGAAACACTCCATCCTAAAACATCTTTCCTTGCTACCTCCCTTGATTCAACTCCTCTTCCACCCCATCCTCATGAGCTGCATGCCACCCCTCCTCTTCGAAGGTCCACCAAAGATAGACATCAACCTGCCTATCTCCATCAATACCACTGTCAGTTAGTAGCATCCCATCCCCTCATCAATAATTCATCCATACCCTCTTCAACTCTTCACCCACTTCATCATCACTTGACCTACAAACATCTCTCCTCATCCCACCAATCTTTTTCTGTTTCCCTCTCATTGTTTTTTGAATCATCCTCCTATAGTGAAGCTATCCAGTTTAGGCATTGGTAGGATGCCATGAGCACTGAACTCGGTACCTTAGAAAAGAACAACACTTGGACTGTTACTCCTCTTCCCCTAACAAAACTGCAATTAGTTGTAAATATGTCTTTAAAGTTAAGCTCTAATCTGCTGGTTCTTTTTAAGGACACAAAGTAAGGCTTGTAGCAAAGGTATATACTCAAAGATAGGGTTTTAACTTCCAAGAGACCTTCAGTCCAGTGGCTAAACTCACCACAGTTCGTGTCTTCTTTGCCTTAGCATCCATTCAAAACTGATTTTTATCTCAAATGGATGTTCATAATGCCTTTTTTACATGGGCATCTCAATGAGGAAACTTATATGGACCTACCACCTAGTTACAACATTCACAAAGAGTAGCTTGAGAGGGATAAATTAGTATGCAAGCTAAATAAGTCCATTTATAGACTTAAACAAGCATCAAGACAATGGTTTTCAAAATTCTCTAATTCACTTACTACCATTGGTTTTCATCAATATAAATCTAACTACTCTTTATTCATTAAAGAGAGTCAAAAAGGAGGATTCACAACACTATTAGTGTATGTGGATGATATCATAATAGAAGGCAATTCTTAAGAAGAAATTGATCTGCTCAAAGCTTACCTTCATGGCAAATTCAAAATCAAGGATCTTGGACCCCTCAAATACTTCCTATGGCTAGAGGTTGCAAGGTCATCAGTTGGAATAAATATCTGTCAAATGAAGTATACCCTCGAAATCTTGAAAGACTCAGCGTTACTTGGCACCAAACCAGCTTCCACACCCATTGAGTTAAATCACAAACTGAGCCATACCACAAATGAAATCCTACAAGACTCTACAGCCTATAGAAGGCTCATTTGAAGGCTCATCTACTTGACCATTACCAAGCCAGACATTACTTATGTTGTAAATGTTTTGAGCTAGTTTATGGACAAACCTTCACAAGCTCACCTACACTCAGCTTATAGAGTTTTCAGGTATCGCAAAGGATCTATAGACTAGGGTATCTTCCTATCATCAAGGTCATCTCTACACTTGAAGGCCTATAGTGACTCTGATTGGGCTGTTTGTCCTGAGACGAGGATGTCTGTCACAGGTTTTTGTATATTTATTGGAGATTAATTGAAAAGTTGGAAATCAAAGAAAGAAGTAATTGTTTCTAGGTCTTCAGTAGAGGCAAAATATAGAGCATTGGCTTCTACAAGCTGTGAAATTATTTGGCTCATTGGTCTGTTAAAGGAATTCAACATCGACCATGCACAACCTGCTCTTTTGCTATGTGATATTGAAGCAGCCATCCATATCACCAAGAACTCCATCTTCCATCAGAGAACTAAACATCTAGAATTGGATTGCCACTTTGTTAGAGAAAATGTCTTGTTTGGAATCATCATACCTGTCCACATTGCCTCAAAGTTCCAACTAGCAGGTATCTTCACTAAAGCCTTGACAATTTCTGCTTTTCAGTTCTTACTATCCAAGATGGGAATACTCAACATCTATACCCATCATGAGGGGGAGTCTCACAAAACAAACTATGAGTAAAAGGAAAAAAGCATGAGAACATTAAACAAACACACCATAGCATGCAAAAAATACAATGCAGCAACCAAGTTAATGAAAAGCACAATGCAGCAACTAAAAGGTGTAAAGAAGTGGCACAGAAAACCAAGGCAATTGAAGAAAAGCATGTGGCAACAAATCACTCTCAAAGGCTGCACATATTGCACACAAAAGCAGATAAAGTGATGGAAGACATGTAAAGCAATGCCTAATCCAACTGACTGTAGAAGATTACTTGTAAATCAGTAGAAGACAAAAAGTTAACTTTAGGACTCTTCCTTTTTCTGTTTTCTGTAGTGTTCATGAGTTTTTGATAAGGATAAATTCACCTAAACCAGATTTTTCCTTCAAATCTTGGAAAAAATTCGTACCTTTAACCGATTTGCAAGGCATCTTTAACCTTTGCGCTTGGTTTCTTTGAGCCAACACATTTGGTCAACATATATTATTTCAAAATCAAGAAACAATAGTATCATTGCTCAATTCTTGGATTCAAAAAATCTAATCTTGACCTATAATGATGGCAGAAAGATGAGTTGTTTTCCATCTAGACGACGGACGGATGAAGGGGAACGGAGGCGATGGCAATGAAGAGAAGTGAGGATTTTGGGAGGAGGGCTAGCTGGTTGGGCTTTTCATCTACAGAGGAAAACGTGTTCTAAAGTTTTATCAGCCGGGTCGCCAGGTTGTACTGCTCGAACCCGAACAATTGTTAAAACTGCATTTTTCGGGTCTGATTACACGAACGGACCGGGTTGATCGGTTTCCTGCATAGCCCTAATAAGCTCATGGCCTATACGTTATAAACCTCTCTTTATCTTAAATATTATCATTCTTATTCATACTCGTTGATGTATTACATTTTAAATATAGGTATATGAAATTGTTTAAAATGAATGGCATCAACGTATATGATTAAAAATGACAAAATCTAAAATGAACAATAATATTATTACCAAAGAAAAAGTGGTTGGACCATCATGATTTAAATATTATTTATCATCATTTAATGTTATATTAAGAAGAGAAGGATAAAAATATGATGAATAATTATTATTTATTTATCAAGTTGAGAGTCGGCAATTGACATGCCGATTGCAACTTAGGCTGTGTTTGGATATTGAAGTGATCTTAATTGATCTGAGTTGACTTGTAAATAATAGTGTTTTGTGGATTCTATTGAAATGCATTTAAATATAAATATGTTAAGATATGTGTTGGAATGTATGAACTAGTAGAACTGTTTATTCGGGTTCCGGGCCAGGACCCGGACCGGGTTAGCCTGGGTCAAACCCGAGCTAGAACTCATATTGAAATCGATTTGTAAAAACCCGGAACCAGGATTCCAAGTTGCACCAGCTCTTTTCTTTTTTAAAATCAAAACCTACATGTTATTAATATTTTTCATGAAAAGTCTCTTTCCAACCTCATTCATAACTCGTCTCGAGCAATTGAAAATACTGGAGATTGATGATAGTGGGGTGGAGGAAATTGTTGCAGTTGAAGGAGGAGTAGGAGAAGCAGTAGCAAGCTCCTTGGTGTTCCCTCGAGTAACTAATTTTGCATCTTAACAAATTACAAAGGAGTGCATGTTTCAAAATGGCCGATAATGAAAAAGAGTGAATTAAAGGATTTGAGAAAGTTGTAAACCGAACAAAAAGAAAAAAAAAAGGGGTACCGGGTTATAAACCCGAATTCTGAGTTTAAAATCCGATACCCGAACCAGATGTACCCGAATTTTTCTATGTGGGTATTGGCCATGATTTGTTCCGAACAGAAACCCGTAACCAAAACCGGTTTCGGGAGGGGAAAAAGTCCCACCTAGATGAAAATAAACTAAGTTGATATGAGTTTAACTTGCCAACCAAACATAACTCTTAAAATAAACATATATGGAGAAGTCAAGTAGGCATTAGCAATGGCAGAACCAACAATTTTTTTGAGGGGGCCAAGTTTTCTAGTGTGTGACACATTGAACTTCAAAATTCATAAAAACATAATTATATATAAAATTAGATCTTGATAATTTGCAATATACACAAAGAAAAAAAAAAGTTCTTAAAATACGTCTTAATATATATTTCAAATTTTTGATGATAGTGTTTTATGAAATAATTAATCCATTATTATTTTTATAATAAAATATTTAAAATTCATACGCTTGATAGAAACTATCAAACAGTTTTGGATATATTTATAAAATTATGATTAAAAATTAAGATATATTTTAATTTTTCAAAAAATTTTGGATACACGTACGTCCGCCAGTGGGCGTTAGTCAGCCGCGTACGATAATTAGAGATGTGGTTTGGCTTTTGGGATTCGCCACCTAACACATTACGTATTGCCTTCCTTTATATGATGATGATGAGCAGAGGGCATTATTAGTTTTGGTAACGTATTATGGGTTTGGTCTAAATAATTGGGTTTCTTTTTTTATAAGTAAATAATTGGGTTTGTTATTTGCCAATTGTAGGCACCATCTGAGGAATAAGTATTTGTCATCATTATGGCTATGAAATATTTATAGAGGTATTCATTCATCCATGGGGGCAACCAAATGAACAAACATAGATTAGATTTGAGTGGAAATTCAAGATTTGGGGTTCCACAGTGGAAACAACTGGATATGACGCTACTCATCTAGCAGCATGTCGACCACTTGTTTGAAAAATGAACCCATCCAGGCCAGTTGGCATTAATCATTTTACTGAAAGTCATTCACAGCATCTATTATCAATATAACTTTTGAAGTTTTTTTTTTGTGCCATTTTAATTTATTTTTTAATTAATTTGTTACTATTGTGAGTTAACAACTTTAGTTTTTAAAAAGCAACTTCATTTTCTTTTAGGCTTAATTTGGGTGCCTATCTCTAAAAGTCTTTTAGGCTTAATTTGAGTGTTGAAATACTTCAGAATATCTCACTATTATTTATTATTTTTTTATTTTTTTATTTATTTTTTACTACTTTTCAATATTCTATCATTACTTTTTCACTACTATTCATATAATTTCTAAGAATACCTCACTACCTAAACGCAACCTTAGTTTCTATTGTCCTAAATAATGAGTCATAGATGTACTCCTGTTTGGATTCGGAAAGTGTTTCATCTCATCTCATAATTATAACTTTTTAAAATTTTTACACAAAATATAATAAACAATTCAATATTTTCAAATTTTAATTTAACTTTTTCAAATTTTAAAATAATAATAATATTAAAAAATAATATTCTAACAATTTTTTTTTTTTTTTAACTTTTATCTTTTATCTAAAACTATCATATCTCATCTCTTAATCCAAACCAACCCTAAATAATTTGAAAGCACGAGAGGTTTTGAAGGTTATAGAATTAATTTGCCTTCTTTTTGTTTAACAATATTATCCATTCATGTGTCAAATGATTCCACGTTTAAAATAATGTTAAAGGCTATAGAATTAATTTTAAAGGTCAAAAACATATATTCTTCTTTTATTTATAACATTTTATCGTTTTCTTGTTCATAACTTTTCATTTAGGTGCACTTCATTAAAACTAGTAATCGAAGAAACTCATGTTTAAACAACTTTACATAATCAAGTTATAAAAAAAATAAAAACATGATAGAATTTAACAATTTTTTATTCTGAGTAATGCTATATATACAATTGTTGCAGTCACTAGGTACTCTCTTTAAAAAAAAATAAAGGTCACCATTAAAAATAAAAAATTGAAATAATTTATCTCATTAAAATTTTACACAGAATTTTTGATATATGCATCCCATAATTAATCCGATATTAATAAAATAAAAAGTTCAAAGAAGGATCCCATTTCTATTAGGAAGGGTTATCTCTTTTTAGTGAGAGAATGAATAATCTTTTTTAAGTTTAAGGTTCTTGTAGAAGGAATAACAAACTTTTGAATGAATTTGGTGAAATATTCGATTTTTTTATATCTGATTCCAGATTTTTCAACTTAAAAAAAAAAAAAAATACACGGAGACTGTTAAGGAGAAAATATCATTTGTCTTTTCTCACTTTTTTTATTTTTCCATGCATTACGCAGGTGGGCTAGTAGTTTTCGAACATTATAAAGTGAAGAAGACTATAGTGCCGACAAACATTATGTCTTAATACTATTGCCGACAACATTTTAAGTAAGAGTGCAGCTAGGGTGTCGCAGCAAAATTTATTTTTTTAATTTATATTTTTTTAATATTTTTAAAAAATAAAAAAATTGTAAAAAAGTTACCAATATATTAATAATTACTTTCTTAATCAATAAATAAAATAAATTAAATACATAAAGAGTCAAAATAAAAAATAAAATGATATAATAGTATTATTCTTTTTAAGTAATAGCCCTTCTGGGGTACCAAGCTATGCCCTCTGTCGTCCCAAAGATGGGCCTGTCGTTGGGGGACCTCTATTAGACAACTCCAAGCTATTATTTATATTCTCTGCTAATGCAAGTTGCTACCCCAATTCGCAACTAGCATACACTTTTGTGGAAGTTGATACCAGAAGTAAATGCTGGAATAAGTAAAATGTAGTTAAGATTTTCTATTTCATTCATTACTGCTGCTTTGTGATCCATAATAATATCAATACAAAAATATATTCCCAGTGTAGAGTGCATTCATTGATGGAAGTTCTTGCATTTAATGAGAAAAAAACCATCCCATTTTCATTTTCTATTACTTTCAAAATCCTAAAGCAAACAAGAAAAAAAACAACACAATGACCCTTTTTTTCCTCCTTTAACCGTCCTAATCCGGCTTGGATCTTTATCCTTTTTGACTAAAATCCCATTAATAACCGTGGCGTACCCGAAAATTTAAAATACCCACCTAATTTATAAAGAGTCGGTAGCTTTTTGCAGAAGTCAATCGAGCAAAAAGTTGGAATTTTTTGGAAATTTTGTTTTCTCTTGGTCGAGTGCTTGCTCTTGCTGGCACTTTAATAACCCGAGTTGAGTTTAATGTGAGTACAGAGAAAAAGACCGATTACTTTGCTGTGAAATGAAAACAAGCAGTGTCTTGCTGTTTTTAAAATATAATTAAAAATTATGGGAAAGACAGACAGACATCACCGCAATCCGATGCTAACTTTTTCGGAATCTGTGTGTGTATAAATACGACAACTGCTTCTGTTAATGTTATGTCTGTGAAGCACGACTGGCCTCATCATTGAAATGGCAATGGGGCTGCAGATGTTTAAGCTGTTCATGTGGACGATTTTGCTTGGTATCTTTGTTTCTGATGCGAGAGGGAAACAGTATATCTCTGCAGTGGGAGACCCGGAAATGAGAAGAGATGGGTTGAGGGTGGCTTTTGAAGCTTGGAACTTTTGCAATGAAGTTGGGGAAGAAGCTCCTGGCATGGGGAGCCCCAGAGCTGCTGATTGTTTTGATGTCTCAAGTAAGCACCACTAATAAGAGTAAAGAAGAATGACCTTCTAAAACATTCCCTTTTTTTTTTTTTTTTTTAATTTCTCAGTTTGATCAGTTTCTCTGTTTTATGCCAGAATCTGAATCTTGTCCCTTACATAATTTCTTGGCAATGGTCAATGGGCATGCTCTTTATTAGCTACCATAATTTATCTGATAAACGTTCGAAGTGCCTGTTTTATTTTCTGCAGTTGCAAACAAGTGAAAATAAAAAATATAATCATGTTTGGCGATTTCCACATTTCCAAATATAATCATGTTTGGCGATTTCCACATTACCCATCTCTTTTCTTTCTATGTTAACTTGATGATTCTTTTTTTTTTTTTTTTTAAAGATGCTGAATATTGGTTACAATGGCAGGTTTTTCTCTGAGACACAGGGTGAATGAAACTGATAACAAACTCGGGGTGGGTAACCCGTTCCCAGGTTTAGGTCCGGAAGCTGTAAATAGTGCAGATCTTTTTGCTGCGCAGAAGGAACTCTATCTTGGTTCTTTATGCCAAGTTGCAGATGCCCCAAATCCATGGCAATTTTGGATGATTATGCTGAAAAATGGAAACTTTGACACTAAGTCTGGCTTGTGCCCTGAGAATGGAAAAAAGGTGCCTCCTTTTAGTTCAGGGAGGTTTCCTTGCTTTGGAAAGGGATGCATGAATCAACCCATCTGGTATCATGAACTTACACATTTCTTAGGTGGTGATACAATGAGAGGAAGTTTCAATGGAACGTATGACTTAGGTTCTGATATTAGGAGTAAACTTGATGGGATCTCTTTCTTTGAGGTGGTTTGGGAGAAGAAAGTTGGTGTTGGGAGTTGGGTATTCAGTCATAAGCTCAAAACCTCAAAGAAGTACCCATGGCTGATGCTGTACCTCCGGGCTGATGCAACCAAGGGATTCTCTGGAGGATACCATTATGACACAAGAGGAATGCTCAAATCAGTAAGTATAAGCTCTTTGGAATAGGTTTTCTTTCTGTCATCAAATCATTGATCCATTCTTCAGTTTTCGTGTCCACTGTAATATTTTGGAATCTATACTATTCTAATCAAGTAGATAGGTAATTGAATCTTTTCTCAATGATGAAGTTTAGATAGAGATTTGCTTTCCTTGCTTTTTACTAAGATCAATCATTTGGAGTCATAACAAGAGACACCCTACTTGGATTCCTAGCTGCGTTCTGCATTGTTTATCAATTTGATTCATATTGCGTATAACTTTATAGTTAGGGTGAAGCTAAATATTTAATCTTTTGTGCTTTTGACCTCAATACATTAAATAGATTAATTACTTGAATTATGTGAATCAAAATCCAAACCCAACCTGGGTCAATCAGAAAGTTGTCCTGAAGTTGTAGTTTAAACTTTCTACTGGACCTGGTTTATCTGGTACAGAGACTGAAGACGGTGAATAAGTTTAAGTTAAGGTCACAAGGCCACATAACTTTTATTTAGTTTCCAAATGCATCCATGTGCTAGGTCTTTTTTTTATACTGAGATTGAAACATTAGGTGGTCGTAGGTTTACCCCCAACAAATCAAGAGAAAGGACCAAAAAGAATTTAATAGGCATACTCTATAAACTTGAAATAACACCCCAAAGGAATTTAAAACTATATAACTATATTTAGAGTGTGCCATTAATTCTTGGCCCTTGCTATTTGTTGGAGACTAGATTATTTCATAATTCAACATCACCTTGTAACAAGTTGGACACTTGGTTTATACAGTTGACATTGGCAGTTCTGAGTCCAGCTTTCTAATTGTATTTTCTTGATTGCTTATGAAAATGGATTCATCATGTTGTCTTCCTTGTGCTCCTTTCATTCTGCAAATGACAATTTCAGTTGTCTTTCAGCCACCAGAGTCGCCTAATTTTAAGGTCAGGGTGACTTTGGATGTCAAGCAAGGAGGAGGGCCCAAGAGCCAGTTCTACTTAATTGACATTGGTAGCTGTTGGAAGAACAATGGAAAGCCCTGCGATGGAGATGTGCTCACGGACGTAACTAGATACAGCGAGATGATCATCAATCCTGACACTGCAGCTTGGTGCAGCCCCAAGAGTGTGGGCAATTGCCCACCATATCATATTACTCCAGACAACAAAAAGATCTACAGGAACGATACCTCACACTTCCCTTATGGAGCTTATCATTACTACTGTGCTCCAGGTAATGCTCAACATTTGGAGCAACCTGTGAGCACTTGTGATCCTTACAGCAATCCTCAGGCGCAAGAGCTTGTTCAGTTGCTGCCTCACCCCATCTGGGATGAGTATGGCTATCCAACCAAACAAGGGGATGGCTGGGTTGGTGATGCTAGAACATGGGAGCTTGATGTTGGTGGGTTATCTAGTAGACTTTACTTTTATCAGGTTAGTGATCATTTACCAATCTTAGGATATTGAATCTATACTGTTAGTGGTTGATGCATTTTCTTTTCTTTTCTTTTTCATTTTTCATTTTTATTCTCCTGTTGCAGGATCCTGGTACCACTCCTGCTAGAAGAATATGGACATCTATAGATATGGGTACTGAAATTTTTGTTAGTGACAAAGAAGAAATGGCAGAATGGACTCTCAGCGACTTCGACGTGCTTTACACATCCCCAGATTCGTACTAATATCCTACATTTTAGTCTAGCTGTTGGTATTCTCTTATTTCCGAACCAAGCAAAAGAAAACCTTCATTTGCCATAGAGCAGATATAGGGCATTAGGATGAGAAGCAGAAGAAAAGGCCTGCAAGGGCAGAGCTTCCACATCCCAGAGACTAGTTATTGTGAACAATACAATTCTTAATGCAATTCTTAATGCAAACAGATCATAAGAACTAGTTACAAATTTGTTTTCATATTAGGATAGAGATATCCTATAATTCTTTGGCTAAGAATTTGGAAAGCCACAATGTCTTGGCTTTCTAGCATTTGGTGAATCTTCAGACCCCAGAATTTGAGCATGGGAATCCTAAGGACCCGGATCCTTCCTACTAAAAAGCAAGAAATTGTATATGTAATAGGTTCTTTGTAGTTCTATTAACATATATCCAAAGTTTTTCGTTTCTTTTAAAAGGAAAAACGAAAGAAAGAAAGAGGACGGCACGTAGGCACCTCATTATTCTTTTGTTGAACTTGCTTACAATTGTTGACTACCATGACTACAGATCATAACGTCTTGATGCTCATGATGAAAATATCATAAAGCTCAAAACTAACGAGATAAAATTAAGCTGAAAAATGAGTACAACTTGCCACAAGTATTAGCAATTCAAACCTAAATTAGGCAATACGCACTTCTGACCAACCAGACTGGGATGTTTACAAAACCATATCCAAGTGCATCTCAAAATCATCTACAAATCCTGCCAGAGCAATTTTCAAAGAGCCTCTGTATTCTTTTTTGGATAATTTAAAACCAAAGTATTACTGAGTAGGCCCTCTTGCACCTTGGCTTGACCAAAAGATCAGCAGCTTGATTAGCTAAGATATCCGAAGTTGTCTCCTCCAAATACACTTGCCCACCATAGTGCATGACGTATGGAACCATCCGCCGCCAAGGACAAAACTCAAGTAGTTCGGAGAAAATCATGGGTTAGATCATAGTTGTTATTTGTTTGGTTCTAGAAAGTGTCATGGCCCTACCATGTGGGTTTAGCACCTAACACTCACCAAATGTTTGATGTTAAAACAGAACATGAGTTTCACGGAATCAAGCAAGCGATCGTTGGTTTATGCATCAGATCTAAAGCAGAGAGATGTGATGCTTTTTTCAGCAAGTTGGTTTTGCAGCTTTCCACGTTGCATCGGCCAAAAACTTCGGATCGGAGTCATGTTTTATAGAGTACCAAAAAGGTAAAAGAGTAGAGATGTGTCGAAGTTGGGCAGTCCTGACGAGTCCGTGACTTTGTTAATGAGATGCCTGATTGATTCATAAATTCTGTCTATGGCCTTTGGACTCGAACAACGGTGAACAGATTTTATTTTATTTTTTTGGTTGGTGGTAAGTAGAACAGAATTAAGATATGTTTCATGCTCTAAGGGAAAAAATGGCATATAAAAAAATGGAAAATTATTTGTATATTTTAGACTATGTAAGTTTCACACATTCTTTTTTTTTTTTTAAATATAGATGAATTTAAACTCATATGAAAAAAATTTAATTTTTAAATAATAAATTTTACTATTTTTTAAAAATACTATGCTAAAATTATACATTGTAATAATATATCTAGCATTACTGCGAGTAACTATAAATAAACGGCGGATTCAAGAGGTTGTCAGATGCCATATATTCTCATAGATTGTGTCTATGGATTAGAATGGGCTGGCACCTTGCTCATACTAGTCAAAACTGGATTGGTTTTGGCTGAAGAGCATCATGACCACATGATGCAAACCATGTTTTCCATGAAGGTGTTGCCTTATTTTATGCATGCGGACAAGCCAAAATTTATTTATATTAGGACCATGGAAAACTTTGCAGTTTCTATCTTCTTTATCAAACTCGAGGGAACATTGTTCATTTCTAGCTCTATAAAATAATTGCAAACCTCTCTTTCAATTAATCCCCCTTGCATCTATCTATTATCTGTTCAAAAGTAATACAGATATGATCGTCTAGATGTTTTAGACAATTTTATGGTGGAGTTATTGAAATAATAACTATTATTTGAAATTAAATAATTCAGATGACACTACCTTAACTTACAAAATAAACTTAAAAGAATTGGACATCTTCTCAAATGTGACTAATATTGAGATGGGAAATTCGTAGTTATTTACTTGAACATGTGAAATTATTAATTGTCTCAAAAACTTAAACCGATAGAAAAATGTAGATTTTATTATTTATTTTATATCTTAATACTCTCCCTCACGTGTAGGCCAGATTCCCCCTCAATAGGTGGCCCAACACGTTGAATATTTAATTAAATGTGATAGAGTGTAGAGTCAGGATTCGAGCTCAAGATCTCTGTTCTGATACCATATAAAATCACTAATTGTCCTAAAAACTTAAGCAGATGAGAAGATATAGATTTTATTATTTATTTTATATCTTAACGATAGTAACCACGGTTTATCCCAACAAGAACCACTACATAACATCATCTCTTTTTTTCCCACATGAGGACTTTCAGATTCCAAAATGATTTTGTCTTGAATTCTCAATTTTCTGAAAAAACGAGGTTGCACTGCAGTACCATGCTTGATCAGATTGGAGTACAAGGAGCAAAGAGGGGTAGTACGCTTATTTTCTCCTTAGGACTTCTATTTTCTGTCAGTACACAAAAGTGGTAGTACATAGCCAGCTTGTTCAACTAAAAATCTCAAAGTACTTGTACATGTACGACAACCTCCCTTTTGCCATCTTGGCATTATATATAGAGCAAAATGACCGAGCATAGCCACAAACAGAATTAGCCTGAGCCTGTGGTAAAAAGGGGAAGTTTTGAGGCAAAAATCTCATTGTTGAGATGGTGACAGATATGTGAGGTAAAGGTTAATATGTGAGGAGAAAGAGAAGTTTGAGAGACAACAGCAAGAGAACAAACATAGACAGGGAGTGGGCAGAGCATGGATGGAACCATCGACAGGATTGGAGCCTGTTGTGGCTCTACTCATGCACTGCCTCTTCCCTGGCTGTGCCTCTCTCCTCTTTTCTCTCTTCTCCCCTATATTAATCTTTTAATTTGGCTTCACTCTCACACATACATTTCCTTATTCCTACACAAAATTGCATATATTGAAATGTTTGTTCAAGAAAAAGTGAGCTCCCGGGTACTTTCTTTCTGGTCTCTGAGATTGCATTATATAACTAGCTTGTGATTTTGTCACATTTTTTTTTTATGCAGATCATTCGCATTCCATTGATTTGTATTTCTTTTGAAGTGTCCTCAGCAATTATATCTGCTAAAAATAAGAAAAGTAAGTGTCATCTACCCAAGTTACAGTGCCTTGATTGTCAAATTGTTTCATTGCAGGTAATAGAGTGCTATGTCTGCTGAAAAGTTCCATGAAGTTTGTGCTTCAGAAGCAATGCTAGTGTTTATCCATTATTGGATCTTCCGATAGAGAATCTGGAAATGCATTAGCATTGATCAGAAATTAATTAGCAGCAGCACACACATTAGATATGATCTTTCTGCTATCCCTATAAATTATGTATGCGTAGCTTTGGACACTTTATTTGTACCATAATCTCTACGACGAATGGCTTGTTGCAATTAGCAAACACTGGAATGACAATCGTGGGTTTTGAACGCCATTTCTTTTCTCATGTTACAAACTGCAGAACCATTCCAGGTATTCGAATGTAATGATGCTTTGGTCTTTCTCACATGCCAGCCCAGGTGGTTGGTTCATTAAAAAAAAATCAATGTGTCACAGAATGAATTTCCGAATGGCGAATGCAGAGATTACTCAAAACAGAACATGTCTTGGCACACCTTATAACTAGAACAAAACGAGAATCAAAATGCACCTTCAGTGTCTTTGATATGGGTTTAGGTTAGAATTGTTTCTGGTTCTCCATACAGACCACCCTAGAGGGTCTATTGTAATTAAGTCACCCATATCAGCAAATTACGATTCCAAAAATTAAAAAAAAACTGCAGTCCACAGTATGGTGTTTTGAGTCCGAGTTGATAAACAATGCTTTAAACCAATTTCTGCTATTCATAGTTTGGAATTAGAAACTGAGTCTTTCTGGCTTGCTAGCAATTTCATGGACAGGAGACAACTTCCATCAGTGTTACAAAGAAGAGATTGATTGATTACCTTCGCAAACTACGGATAAAACTTGAAACAGATGCACTAACTATAACCAGCAGCTCTGTTCAGGCAGTCTATGTGTTGTTCTCTTGTAAATAGCCCGTCGGTTCCAGAGATCAGTTTATATCTAATCGAACGAGCAAGCTGAAAAGCAAAGGATTACAGTATCAGAAACTACAATACAGCATGAATCACTAAACCAACATCAATATCATTTGAATGAACAAAAATAAAATAAAATAACTGATGAACAGTGTTTTATCAGCTTTCTTTAAATATAACAAATGAAAAACAACTGATGAACAGTATAATATAGGCATCATTTACTCCTCGGCAGAACATCAACAGGCGAACCAGAGGACTCATTGAGCCCAGGTACGGCCTATTCAATTGCGAGAGTAGCATATCTTTTTCACTGAATATTGTGAGGAAAGTCAAAGTAAAGGGAGACTAGGCAGTCGGGAAACTGGGAAGCCAAAGTCCTTTAATTTATCTGTGAAGGAAAGAAAAGTAGGACGTATTGCCGCCGAACCCAAATAAGTTTGCTTTGCCTTTGTTTAGTTCAATTGAGAATGTTTAGAACATGAAAGAATACGAGGTTTTGAATTTAACTTCAAGAATCGACGATAATGGATATGAAACTTCATATACGTATGTGTTTTATCACATGATCTTCCTCCCCTTCTTTGGATGAAGAATGCATTTCCTAAAGTAAGCCTTGCATCTTTATTTTATTTTTTTAATCTTGATGAGACTTGAACAGATAAAGACAAAAAAATGATTCATGAGTACATGAAAGACAAACAAAAGAAAAACGTGAACATGCAAAGCAAATCTAAACTAAATCAACAAAGGAAGGGAAATAGAAGCAATTGTGCTGTAGCAAGAGAGAATAGCATACTTGTTATCTCCATCACTCCAGCATGTGGATTGAGAGCAATCAACTTGATGATAAGGCTGAGGTTCCCCCAGTTTATGGTCCAGCTTACCAGATTCTATAACCTGCAAATCCTCCAAAAGGATCACATAATGTTTATGCACATCCTCTGCACTCTTCTTTCCCCCGACCATGGCTGCAACCACTTCCCACCGATCTGGGTCCTGTTCATCAACCACTGCCAAAGCCAGCTCAAACAATTTGTTCTCCTCCCAGCTCCACCCACACAAAACCTTCGGAAAATCATCCATATTTCTAGCACTACACCCCAACCCTTGTGATCACTCTGATTCTTCGAGCAAAATAACGAAAACCCAATAATCCAGTTACATTTTACTCTTCGAGGAAAAAATAAATGGGAAAAGGGAATCTTTTATGATACCTACTCTGATTCCACTGCCCAGATTCTAACACCCCCGAGTCTTTGGAGGGGTGTCAGCTATCTGTTATGAGCTGCAAATCTACCTCTGATATGCTTTTATTAAGGAGGACTTTTTTGTCAGAGACAACAGGCCTCCTTATGCCTTAGCTCAGATCTAAAACATACAAACAATGAAATATATAAAATAATAGTAAAATCTTGGCATGATGTTATTTTAATTTGATCCCTTGGCCCAAAACTGGAAACCAATGATCAAAATCAGACAAAAACCTTGTTATTCATTGACCATTTCTTGCAAGACCAAGTATCACTTTTCATATAAAAAAAAAAAAAATTAACTACAAATGAGAATTTAATGAACCCAATAATGGAAAGGAACTGACAGATTTCATCCGCTGTCAGTGGATTATAATTCAAAGTTTCTACTTCCCTATCTTGTAGTAAAAGAAAGAGACTTCTGTGGATACAACTATACAATGCCCAATATTTTCTGGTGAATTTCCTTCACATTTAATGGAGTCACTTTCAAGGACTTTTAAGTTGGCAGAGAAAGACGTGGAGGTAGAAAGAGATGAATCAAACCCGCAAAAGAAGAGTATGTTTCTTTGTTTATACATTTTCTCGATTGGATATGGTCATGAGGGTGAACAAAGGCAAGGTAAACCCACTTTTTCATTTTCTCTGATATGAGGTCCTCCGGGTAAGGTTGCTTTTTGTAAAGATATGTTCAAATGTCTCCTTCAATCCGGACATTTCTTGATCCAGGGGATTCGCACCCTATCTATTGGCATCCGTGACAATATAAAATTTATGCTAATTATCATTTTTTTCCCCTTTCCTGATATCAAATGATTGAAATATAAATGAAATAGTTTTTTTTTTTTTTAATAATTTGATGCCACATCCAAAATAGATTAAAAATGATAAATAATATTTCTTATGCATATATTTATATTCTTCATGTCATGTATTTTTATTCATAAATGAAAAATATAAGGATTTGTGATAGTTTTTACACCTTTACTGTGGCTGAAAGACTTTTTGGTCTTGAAATTTCTTATTTCCTAGGTTAAGAAGATAGAACTTGTAGAAAAAGTGGCAACACCTTTTTCACGTCCACTTTGTGCCCCACAAATGATCTCAGCCAGCTTAGACAATCCCATCTCCAGCCATCTTTGTTGAAGCAGCTGCGTCACATTTATTCTAGACGAGAATCCTAATCATGATTTTCTTATCTTCTTGTTTGTGGGGGGCATACCTTGTCTTGGATGACCATAAGAGGACGGTGACTAAATACATACCATGTGATAAGGTCTGTAAGTCAGGATCACGACCAACAATTTCAGGTATTTAATTGATCACGTGTTAATACCAACTTCATGTAACATCATTCACCAACCATTAATAATTAATTAATGTCACACCACACCATTACACTATAATTAGAGTGTCATTAAAGTGTAATAAAATTCTCTTGAGTGAGAATATTTAATAAAATTTACCAGATACCGTCTAGACCTTGTATAAATTATGTTTGAGGACATGTGAAAAGACAACATAATCATCCCCTTAGAGAAATGTGAAACTCTCCATTTCTCTCAGTGCGTCAAGAAATGGGGGGTAGGGGGGAAAAAAAACAAGAAAAAGTAATTTTCAGTTGAATCCGTACAATTAAAAAGTCATACATGCCCACCTTCGACTACTACCAATAAACTGGTATCACTGGGAAGAGCTAAAAGATGCAACCGCATCCATTTCCTGCCGCAAAAGAAGAGCATCAATGAAGACATCCAAGTTTTCTCCCTGCATCACATCATCTATTGCATGATGCGTGATGCCAACACGATGATCAGTGACACGACCTTGAGGAAAATTATAGGTCCGGATGCGTTCGGATCTGTCTCCACTACCAATCTGTTCAAAGTGACAACAGCTCTATATCAATCTCAAAATGAACGACAAGCACTCAAATCTAATATCCATCTCACGCTATCATGTACCTGCTCTGATCGAAGTTTCGATCGACTGATCTGAATTCTGGACCTTTCCATTTCATATAGCTTTGCACACAGCACCTTAAGCGCTTTGGCTTTGTTCTAATGAAAAACCACAGAAAGCAGAAGGAGAACACAGGGATATTAAAATAACATGATAGAAAAAGACAATAACTAGATTGAGGAACAGTACATAAAGCACACTGCCTGTAGATTGGCTCATATTGCTGCCAGATATAGAGGTTAAAAAAAAAAGTGGTGTAACTATGATGCATGTTACCTATGTTGCAGATAAACAACGAGCATGAGTCTAGCATCGATAGCCATGTAAACCCATGTTATGCATAATTCAAATAACACAAATTGCAGAAAAGAGACATTAATCAGTGAATCATAAAAACCCAAAAACTGTGTGCTGACTGGTTTACCTATTTCAACATGTGAATTTATAGAGAAAAACAGAAAAACAAAAGGTCAGATGGGTTGATAGTTTTGGTGACAACATTTAACAAAGGAGAAAAAGACAATAGAAAACTACATTAGAGCATAGCTCTCACAACTGTATACCAAATAAAAGCAAAAAAAGATGGTAGGGGCAAAACATGATCCAACTACAGCCAATGCAAATTATGACATGATTTGGATAGTGAGTTGAGATGAGATGAGATGAGATGAAAGTTGAAAGTTGAATCAAATATTGTTAGAATATTATTTTTGTTTTGGGATTTGAAAAAGTTGAATTGTTTATTATATTTTGTGTGGAAATTTGAAAAATGTGTAATGATTAGATGAGATGAGTTGAGAGGCTTCTTGTATCCAAACAACCCCTTACTCTTTCTTTTCCACTGACAAACTCATCACTTACCAATAGAATTCACAGGAAAATTAGGGAAAAGGTGTCAAATCTAGCAGATCTGCACCTCTGTTAAGTTATTATGGTTTCCAGGAGAAGGGAGAAAAAGGCCAGATTGATTCCACAGCTTGCAGATAGTAAGTGTGCACAACAGTTACAGAAGTTCAGAACTATAATACCATATGCTGAGATCGCTCATCTTGTATGGCCACTGTCATCCCGGTTGGAATATGAGTTATTCTGACAGCACTGTTGGTGGTATTAGCATGCTGCCCTCCAGAACCACCAGACCTATAGGTATCAATTCTCAATTCTTCATTCCTCAACTGGACATCTACCTGCATAATACCCAAAATATATATGGTAAAGAAAATATCATTTCCCTTGCAAAAAAATTTAAACCACAACAACAGGGAACTATCGATCAGATGTCCATAAGATATCAATACTGGCATACTACTACACTATCGACAAACAAGTAAAGACAACAATGAGCTATTTGTGATGTAAAATACACAGTTTAAAAACAAGTTTCATCTGGGAACCAGACAAAACTTTCATATATAGTTGCATCCCATAATTATTCAGATAGCATGTCAAGCCACGTCCAGCAAAAAGTCAGCACCTCATCAGCCTGAGGAAGGATAGCAACAGAAACAGCACTGGTGTGGACACGTCCAGACTTCTCTGTCACTGGGACTCGCTGCCAAAAGAAAAATGTCAGTCATTGGCACTTGATTTCATAATTGTGAGATAGCCAGGTTGTAATGATTAGTGAACCTGAACTCTGTGAATCCCCTTCTCAAATTTAAGTTTCCCATAAACACCAGATCCCGAGATTGCCGCACTAGCTTCCTGGAAAGAACCAAATGTCAAAACAATGACACGTAACAACTAGATGAATTTCGTTCATAATAAAGAAAAAAAAAAACAAGACTACAGACTTTCTATAATTTACGAGCCCCATGGATTAACTGGCATTTTTTAAGGAGAGGCTCAGCAGAGGAAGAAGCAAGCACCTTGTATCCTCTAAGGTCAGACTCTGTTATATCTACAACCTCAAATTTCCAACCTTTCTTATATGAGTATCTCTCGTACCTGTCATGATTCAAACATGTTAAACACATCAACTGAAAACTTGAGAATACTTTACAACAAGTGATGCTTAACCTGTTCATGTAACTTACATTTTAAATATGTCCATTGCAAACAAAGAAGCTTCTTCCCCTCCAGTTCCTGATTAAAGGTTATGCCAATAACAAAAAGAGAAGAAAAGAGTAATAAATGCCTAAATTTGGAAGAAAAAAAAAAAAAAGAAACCTATCGACAACAAGGAAACAGGTCTTCAGCAAAACTTGAACTAGATGTCAATCCATACAGGTATTTGTTACCTGCTCTCACCTCCAAGATAGAGTCCCTCTCATCAGCATCATCCTTCGGAAGCAAAGACCTGAGCAGCGAGCTCTGCAGTCTTTTCTCTTCGTCAATAGCCTGACGTAATTCCTCTGTGACCATATCGAGCATGTCTTTGTCTTCTGGACATTCAGCCATCATTGACTTCAAACCATCAATTTCCTACAGAAAGGAAAGAGACAACCATAAAATCACCATCCAGCCCTCTTACCCAATGAGCTATGCAAGACCCATTGAAAGGAAGGGTGCATTTAAATTTCCAGGTTCAGAAGAATGTAAGATATAAATGGGCAGAGATTAGAGTCTCCTTGATGGCTTGGGTGCATTTCTTTTTACAATTACATGTATGAAAACATACAAGATGGATTTTTCTTTTAATCAAAATCGGTACATACGCCTTTTCAAAACTGGAGCTGAAATAATGAAACGTGGTTTGTTTTGCTAGGTTTTACAGCTAAAAGAACAAACAAGAAGATTGGGAGCGTATTAGATGCCCAAGCCCATGACCTCTCTGACACTCTGATTGATCTGTCTTACAATATAATCAAACAATCCCTCCATTTTAAGAACACACCTAGCAGCATTTGTGCTATAAGGCAGATGCATGGTTTGGTCCGTATCTCTCAAATAGCAGCACACAGAAAGGCAACTAGACTTGTGAATGATCAACTAAAATAAATAAACGCTAGGCATTCACATCAATTACCAAAGGGGAAGATGTTACACATTCATCATTAGGAAGAACAGCTCAATACTTCCAACAAAAATGATAAACGAAAAATTCAACAGCTGCACTTGTTTAAAAGACAAGAGCAGCAGCAGCAGTAGTAACAGTACCTTCTAATTAGTAAAAAAGAAAAAAAAAAGGTAATAGTACCTTCTGTTTGGTCCTCAAGTGAGTTATAAGGTCCATACAACCACTGAGCTTCCGCAGCTCCTTATTGGCCCTCGCATAGTCTGCCGGTGACGCTTCTGGCTGTCTTCATTCAACATCAACAACTAAATACCATTTCCATGCCTTTTTTTTTCAAATCCACAAACCCCCAACAAAACAAAAGGAAAAGAACTAAATGGGAAGCTCATATTAATGATTATTATTGCTATTATTACCCGGTTGATGAGATTTTTTAGAGAAACGTTCCTATGTTCTATAGCCGACAACCTTTGTTCCATGATTCTAACGAGGTCGGGCGATAGCTGATGTTGCTGCACCTCTGTAATTTACCAAAACTTGTTCACAACCTCAATGTATTTTACAATTACAACTTTTGAGAGAGACAGATAACTGTACCGTCGGAGTAAGAGCGAAAACATCTGGAAACCGGTGAATGAAGAATAGGAGCATGAGGGTTGGAGTATCTGTGTCGCGAAATTGGACCGGCGGATTCTGAACGATTCAGAGCCCTCGCCAGATTCCGCCATGCTCCATCAACCCTCATTCTTTCTTATTCGGCCACAGGCCAAGGAGGAGAAGGATGACGACGACGACGACGTGCCCGTGGCTGCGCCGTGTGCGACCTGAAGAGCCTCCGCTTCTTCTTGTCTCCTGTGCGTGTGTTTTCGTTCTAAAAGGGCAAGGGCCGGGCTTGCTACCCTCAGAGTTGCTTTTCCGTAGACGGCCCAGCTAGGTTTGGGCCTGCATCATCCATGCAGGAACCCGAAAGATACGTATAGTTTTTGTTTTTTAAAGCTGATAATTTATTATTTTGAATACCGTACCAGACGTCGTACCGGTCAAGGTACTAGAATGAAATATTTTGATATTGGTACCGTTTTGAAATAGTCGATATATGAATAAATTATATATATAAATATATATAAATTATATTTCAAAATAATAGTCTATATATAAATAATTTATGTATAAATATATAGATATATAAGTTATAAATAGCCTAATTGACTTACGAAATGCATAACATATCTGTACCGGTCTGGTGGCCGGTATGGAAAATTACAGCTGTACCAGCCGGTACGGTACGATATTTAAAACTGTGGCTGATATTCCATTCGATTAGTATTAGGGCCGGATTGGATAGTACTGTTTATTATTATTTACAAATTTCACTATTATTTATAAATCATCTTATCTTATCTCATCTTTGAATTCAAACGGACCTTAACATTCATTCAAATATCTTCATCTCCAATTACTGTGACTGATAAGAGATATTTTAAATGAGTTTTCTTTTTAGCTTAAATAATAAATCACTTAAAATACATACATCAGCCCAGACTATATATTGAAATGATAAAATATATATAGAACGAACAACATTATTTGTAATTCTTAACGTACAATTTGTTAATGTTGCTCTTATTAGTACACTAAAAGGTCGTAAAGATTACTCTCAATCGTGTAGTTACCTAATAAGTTTTGTAAGGCACATTTTGATTACGTACCCTATGATCACTATGTGGCACAAGAAGTTACATTAAAGATACTTGATCTCAATAGTCGTTATGCTTGGCGGATGATAGAATTATATATAAGAACTATATTATATGTTCTCATTCTATATACATGCAGTTTATGGCACAACAAACATTAACAAATGGGCTAGCTAGCTAGTTAAGATTCATACCCCTCAAACGTACAAGGAAAAATCCTCCACACACACACACACACATATATATTACATCATGCACACATGCACGTACGTACTTCTGATAATATTATTAACAGGGCATGCAATCGATCGGTCAAAGATGATCATGATCATTTTCATCACACAGATCAGCAGCTAGTTAGCAATAGCTAGCTAGGCAGGTAATGATCAATTATTAATGATCGATTAAGGAAAGCCCCAAGTGGTGTAATATTTAATAATACGAACAAATTGTGCATGCAGATGATCAAGATCATAGGATTTTCAAAGACTCGTTTTTTTTTTCCTCGAAGATTAAGTGATATCATATATAATGAGGAATTATACATGACACGAGCTGAAGGGACATGATCATCATGAGGAAAACGGCCTAATCAAGAACCCATGCATTATATAGGAAGTGATATTCACACGTACGAACATAATATATCATGTAATAGGTTACTTATGATCCAATTTGCGTTACGTACACTTGCATCCACGTTAACATTATGAAAATATAGAATGATATTTGATCAATGATCTTAATTGGTTTCTCCTGCATGCTTAATTTCTTGGATTCAGTTCACTGATCCATGCGTGCCCTAAATCTTCTCAGTGTCTGAAGCCAGGTAAGTAAGGAACTCCGGTTGCCTTCAACCATAAGTTCCCTTGGATGAAAGGAGCAACGGTGTATTGAAGAGCCTCGTTCCTTCCCATGACTCTAACATTCTTCCACCTGACCCTCCTGTTGGTCTGAGCGCCGGGGCCACGGTTCCCGTACTCGAGATAGCTACAGGTGTCGAGAGCAAAGTTTCCTGCCCATGGCAAATACCCTACTGGCTGGACAAAGTCTCCCAATGTTGACTCCATGATTACAGTCCTAGCGTACTCCTTCCATGGCCTGCCCAAGTATGTTGGGATCTTGAACCTTGTTGGGAACAACTTCTGCTCTGGGACGATCCTGCAGTTATGGATCACCAACCCTGTGGTCTCATGCCTGTCGGCTCTGCCTTGTGCTGTCACTGTGTTTTGTTGGTTGTCCATGGGCTTCCTCACGATGATCAAGGAGTTCTGGATCACGGTAGAAGAGTCACCGAAGATGAAGTCAACTGTGCCGGAAATGACGCAGTTGCGATAGAATTGTCTGTGTGCCTGGACGTACAACGAGTCTTGGTAACCATCCACTCTGACATTGAAGAAGGCGGACATATCAGATTGGACGCGGAGAGACACAGCTTGGTGTCCCTCAGGACCGGCGGTGTTTTGGAATCCCATCGACTTGCAAAGGAACCTCTCTCCAACGGCCGCTGCATGCACAAACAATAGTCATGAATATCAAGCAAACTAAAAAATAGTGATTTTCATTAAAGTCAGTCGAATTAGAGGGTAGATGAAACTTACAGAAAGTGGCAGTCTTGAAGGTGGAGAATCCATCGCGGTTGCTCTTACGGCCAGTGACAATGGTCTTTCTGGCTCCATCACCATACATGAAGATGTTCTTCTGATCCTTTTCCACAGTGATGTACTCGTTATAGACTCCGGCTTTAACATAAATGACATACCGGCCCCTTTGGTTCTTGGGGTAAGCGGCGAGTGCTGCAGCAATGGTCTTGAAGTGCCCGCTACCATCCTTGGCCACAACAGCGTTGGGTACGACACCACCATTGTTGTGCGAAGCCAAAAGCTTGCGGTCGGAGGCGGAGAACCATGATGGATACCCGTCCTGGCTAAGGAGTCGACGACCACGGTTGATGTTAAACTCCAAACCAAAGGCCTTAAGGATATCGGCGAGCTCGGAAACGATCGCGAGAGCGTTGCTGGTGAGTGCAGAGGCATCTTGGAGGTTCTGTTTCATGAGGCTATGGTATTCGGGTGCCTCTTCAAGGCCATCAAGGCAGGTTTGCTGGTACGAGATGACAGCGCTCAACCAATTCTTAAGGTCAGCACTCCGGTCATTCACGGTGTGCATATTGGCGTCTCCGACAGAAGAGAATGAGGCCTGGAGCTCGCCGACGCCAAATTGCAACAAGTCCTTGCAATCTTCGGCTGACATTTTCACCCTGGGGTTGGCATCAGACATGTTCTGAATGAGTTTATCGGAGAAGTTGGACGCCTTGGCCACCTCATTGATGGTTGATTGGATCGCAGCCATGAGGAATTCCTTAGGGTCGGTACTTCCTTTCTCTGCCACAGAGCTAAGGCTCTTCTGGCAAGCTTCCTGGTAATCTGTCTTTTGGCAGATCTCAGTGACAGCCTTCATTGATGGAGACAGGTTCTCGCCCGCCTTTGTGCTGCTATTGTGGTGAACGACAGCCACAACAGCAATAGCCACACCGACGATAAGAATAACAGAAAAAACCGAAACAACTATTTTGCCTAACATCTTGATCTTAGATCTTATCCTTTTTCTTTCCTTGATTCACTGGGTGTATATCTCACCCCGAATCAAAGCAGAATACACTCCCAGCTTCCCCCGCCAACCCGAATGGGATTCAATAGGCGAGGCGGGTCCGAGAGAACTACGTACTTGTAATTTTAGATATTTCAGAAAGAGAGTAGCTTCCTCTCTATAATCTTGGTTGAGGAAGATAGGGATGCGCATGGAAGGCTTTTATAGGAGTTGAAGTTTCTTAAATTAGGGTGAAATATACCTAGTACGTACGTTCGTAGTTTGTGTCTTATTTTTGAAGGCTGCATGCATGGACGTCGTACGTACGTTGTTAATAAATTAGTTTAATTGGATGGTTGACCGGTACGTTTGGGTGGATGAGTTGTAATGTATGGCTAATTAAGGACAAACAATGCTAAATATAGGTAATTAAATTAGCTACACATGATCGATCGAGTTCAAATTAACACCCAATTATATATCATAATTAATTTTCCATGCATCCATTAATATATTAATTAATTAATTCACAGGAATAGGTTTCATTAATTTGGCTGGTTTTGATGGCTCTGCGTTGACACAGGAGTTAGTTCGTGAACAATAATCAATAATCAATAGGGCCGGGGTACATACTCATGATCATCATCATCATCAAATCTTTATCCATAAAAAATAAATAAATAGATAGCTAGGGGTACTGAATTAATCTTCGATATATCGATATTCTTAATTGGATATATAAATTATTCATCCCATTTATGCAATATTCAGACCTTAACAATACAAAAAAAAAAAAACGATACAGCTGATTGCAGCTAGCTAGCTATAAGATCAGATGATCATGTCTAATTTCCTGGTCCTAATTTCTAATTTACTGTTTTAGGATTTTGATATATGCAAATTACACCTTTAATTAAGGCTAAATAGTGGGACTGAATAGCAATAATAAATAGGTGCTCTCCTAAATAATCATATTTTTCAACCTAATTAATAATTAGGTATATATATATAATTAATATAGAAGCTGATGATCATATATATATATATATATTCTTCATTGTAATTTCATCGCACATTTTCTGAATGCCTCTTGGTAGTCGTACGTACCCTATCAAACTGATCGTCTAAAAAAAACTAAAGAAAAAAGGAAACATTAAATTCACACTTAGAGAAATTAGATATGATCGATCATGACTTTTCACGTTTTCTACGTACCTTCAAATCCACACATACATAAATTAGAAACATGCATGGAATTAATGATGACTATAATCAAACAGATCAAATAATTGAAGGCATGCAACTATATATTTGGCATCACTCATGCATGTCTGTTTCGGAAGGTGAGTATTAGTATTACTAGATCAAATTTTAGGATAGGTAAGTTTCTACGTCGTAGTTCTTTTAAAAAAAGTGATATTCAATCTGAAAAAAATGATTTTTTTTTTCATGCAATCTATCTCAAGCTTGCCATGCATATTTTTTTTTTAAATAAACTTGTAGAGGACGTGTTTCACACCACCAACTGCTCGGATGACATGCAACAGATGAGAGGGCGGCACTGGGCGCCTGCCTAAGTTAACTAAGTGTGATTTCAATATGAGTATAAAAGCAAAAGTCCCTTATCTGTTACATTTAGGTGTTATTTATAACCACTCTGATTTATCGGCATTATCGTATCATACAATTAGGCCCATGGGTCACATGGGCTCTTGGACAATGAGTTCTCCAGTCTTTCGCCCATAGTCTCGACCTGTCCTCTAGTTGTGGGCTTAAGCCTAAGGGACCTAAGTATCTCTTCCAAAATTATACAGCACTGATACACTTTAAAACTGTATAGATCATTTTCATTCGACATAAAAAGGCTCGTGCACGGATGAAAATGAAGTAGGCGGGACACATCTTTGAAAATCTTCGGCCGAGCATTTCTGTAGTTTCTTGCAATAATATTGCAAGTCTTACAGGGATGGGCCTTACTGGACGATCGACGCTTTTGGAGTATTGTAAATGGGCGGGCACATGTCAATATTGAAAGTGGCTCAAAAAGCTATCGATCAGCCCATTTCCGACTTTGAGGGAAAAAATAAATAAATAATAATAATTACAATCATTGTAGATAACGCTTAAAATGTGACATGTACCGCAACAAATAGACAAAATTAAACTGTTCAATATATCAAAATCAATCATTGGCACTAAATAATTTTCGAGAGTTCTTCTCCAAATCATAGTATGGTTATCAAAATTGAATGTAAATTTTAGATCCAAGTAGTATTAAACCCTTTACTTATTGTTTTTGAGAAATGATTGGGCCTGGCCCATTAGTGGTGTCTCGGAGGTGTAAAAAAAGGGATCCTGTCAATTTGTTTTAACCTTCTAAAATAAGCTCATGAGTTTAATCTTATTTCATCATAAATCAAAGAAGACTTCCTCAAAATCGGGTTGATGCATTCATAGGTGTAATGATTTGTACAAGTCTCGAATATATAAGTTCTATACAGTTTCTTTATAAAAACGTGGACTCCATTATAAAAAGTGTAAAAAACTCTATTCTTTTTTAATGGGATTCACGTTTTTACAAAGAATCTGCGCAATACTTATTTATTTGGGCTTGTTATTAGCTTACTCGCATTCCAAACCCGACAAGATGGGTGCACAACCCCAAATTTTCACAAACATTTTAGATAACGAGATTACTTCTTCGTGTGAGCAGGCCTCTCGTTCTATTAGAAAACAAAAGTCTTCCATAAGGTTGTAATCGAGCCAAGCCGAGTCAGTTTTTGGATTGCCAAGCTCGGCTCGGCTCAAAAAACTCGAGTTCGAAATTTTTATATAATCCTTGTTCGAGCTCAGCTCAATAAGTTAAGATCTCAACTCGAGCTCGACTCAAAAACAAGTTGAGTCAAGCTAGCTTGTCTTGGCTCAAGTTGTTTGTTTTTTGAATAAAATTTAATAATTAAGAAATTAGATATATATAAATAATAAAAATTAAATTTAATAGATTTTTTCACAACTAACAAGTAGAACCTCTATTGTATTAAAAAATTATAAAAATCTATAAATAATTAATATGTAACCTAGCTAGTTGATGTCTATCCATAATAACAATATATTATATGCTTACATAAATTACTAGTATGTATACATAATATGATAGTACATATATATCAACATTTCATATATATTTCTCACATACTAGTATATGAAATTATTAAATCTCATCGACTAACTATTGTACAAATTATAAAATATAGCTATAAGTATATTGAATATATAAGCACAAGTGACTAGGCATAAGTAATTAGGTTACATGCATACTATATATTTAATTAAAAAAGATGTTATGCTTATATTATTAACTAATATATATATAAAGGTGTATGTATATATTTATCGATGTATAAATGAATTTTAATCGAGTCGAGCTAATGAGTCAACTCGGACATAAACAAGTGGGCCTTAACGAATTTTAGCTGAGTCGAATCAAATTTAGTCGGGTATGTATTATTTACTAATCAAGCGGGTATATGCTTTCTCGAGCTAGTTTTGTTTTTTTTTACAAGTTAAGTTTGATTCAAATTTAACAGGACGAATATTAAACGAATTGTCAAACAGATTAGTTCATTTACAGCCCTAACCTTCCACAATTAATCTCAATATTCCTTTAACATTTCTAACAAAATATCTTAGCTTCCCCCAACAATACCATCCAGAAAAGGACAAAACTATTAATATTGTCGAACCATCCTGATTATCATGACAAATTCTTGATTTTGTTTCTGCCAACTAGGACATTATCTGTGTGTAGATTAAACCTTTTACAAGGCAAAAATTCATGGTCATGGGGATTTATGCAGTTCCATATTAATGTCTCATATATAAGGTGCATGATGGCAACAACGACATGCAG
>QEOT01006199.1:153150-193288 GCA_003123785.1 Pterocarya stenoptera
AAAATCTTTGACAAATGCAATTGGCATTCCTCTTTATTCACATGCCATGATTGTTGTACAATCACAAAGACAAACTTCAACAAATGGTGCTCGATTTACAAAACCTAAAGGCGAAGTAGATGTGATTTGTTCTGAATGTGGATATTCCGGTCACCTTGCAAACAAGTGCTTTCAACTCATTGGTTATCCACCTGGATGGAAGGGCCCACGAGGCAAAAGATACACAATCTAGAAGTGTAAATTCATGGTTGCCCATTGCAAATAATGATTCTTCTTTGGAGCCAAATTTAAGTATCCCAAACATATTTTCTTAAGAGCAAACTCAAAATTTGCTGACACTTGCTAATAGTCTATCCAGTTCACATATTAATCCCAATTCAACAGCTAACACTGCTTCTACCTCAGCTAATCCCTCTTCTTATAATACTGTTTCATCTTTCAAGAATCTTTTTTTATGGATTCTTGATACTGAAGCAACAGATCATATGATCTGTTCTCCTTATTTCTTCAACTCAATTCATTTACCTACTAAACCATTTCTAGTTTATCTACCAAATGGCCAATCTGTTCCCATTGTTTTAACTGGAAATGTCAATTTCTCTCCCGATATAACCTTGCATAATGCCCTTTACGTTCCTTCTTTCAATGTCAATCTTATTTCTACTTCAAAGTTAACTAAAGACAATTCTATTGGTTTGTTCTTCTTTTAATCCAAATGTAGAACCTCAGCAATTGGAAGATGATTAGGATTGCTGAAGTAAAGTCTGATCTATATCACTTACAAAAGTTTTTTGCAAATGCAAAGAGTGAAATACTTGAATCAATCAAAATACTTTCTACTTCTTTAGGCAACAATCGTAATATCAACTCTGATTTCTGGCATCTTCGATTAGGACATATCCCACCTACAAGACTACAAATCATTAATGCATTGAATCCTATTGTACAAGTTACTCGCAATCATATATGTGAGATTTGTCCATTAGCTAAACAAAAGAAGCTACCATTCTCTATATCAAACAGTTATTCCAATAAAGCTTTTCAGTTAGTCCATTATGATATTTGGGATCCCTTTTCTACTACATCATATTCTGGCTACAATTACTTTCTAATAATTGTAGATGATTACACACGTTTTACTTAGTTTTATCTCATGAAAGTTAAAACAGATATTCGTATCATCCTCACCAATTGTGTTGCTTATGTTTATACTCAATTCAACACAACCATTCAAACTCTCAGAACAAATAATGGTCAAGAGTTTAATATGCCTATTTTTTATTAAGAAAATGGCATAGTTCATCAACTGTCTTGTGCTGAAACACCTCAGCAAAATAGTAGGATTGAAAGAAAACATCAACACCTATTAAATGTAGCTAAAGCACTGCTTTTTCAATTCAAATTACATCTTTCCTACTGGACTGATTGTGTATTAACTGCTACACATCTTATCAATCGAACCCTTTCATCTGTCCTCAAAATCAAACACCATATTTCCTTTTATTTGAAAAATGACCAGATTATAACTATCTTAAGGTTTTTGGCTGCTGGTGTTTTGCTAGCACAATCACAAGCCATCGAGGTAAATTCCAACCAAGAGCCTCAAAGTATCTTTTTCTGTGTTATCCACCAAATTTCAAAGGTCATAAAGTTCTTAACCTTCTTAATCTCAAAACCTTTGTGTCCAAGAATGTGGTTTTCCATGAATCCATATTTCCTTCTATACCAAATACTTTCCATACACCCTTTGTCTTTCCTAATTTCCCTCAAATCTATGACTCAACAGAATCTGATATGTTATCTCCTTCACTTTCCACATCCTCAAATTCCCAAATTGAAAATCTTAGAAGGTCTGAAAGAATCAGGCATCCTCCTGCATATTTACAGAACTTTTACTGTGACAATATGACTCAGACAGCTTCAACATCTCAAGCACCTCTCAGCTGCAGTTCTCCTTCCTCTTCCAGTAAGCCTTACTCTATATTCCATTTTCTTTCGAACTCCTAATTATCTCCTTAATATAAAGCTTTTTTTTCTGCTGTTTCTTCCACATTTGAACCAAAAACCTTTAAACAAGTCATATCACATCCTCAATGGCAAACTACTATGGCAGAAGAAATAAAAGCTCTTGAATTAAACAAAACTTGAAAACTTGCTATTTTACCTTCAAATAAAATTGCAATAGGTTGTAAATGGGTTTATCGTGTCAAACTCAAAGCTGATGGTACAATTGAGAGGTATAAAGCTATATTAGTAGCAAATGGATACACTTAACAAGAAAGTCTTGATTTCTTTGATACCTATTCCCCTGTTGCCAAGATGACAACTGTGCGAGTTTTACTTGCTATTGCTGCCATAAAACATTGGCATTTACATCAACTAGATGTAAACAATACTTTTTTGCATTGAGGTCTCAATGAAGAAGTGTATATGCAGTTGCCACCAGGGTATTCATCCTCTAATGACCCTTGAGTATACAAACTTAATAAGAGCCTCTATGGTCTAAAATAGGCCTCAAGACAGTGATTTTTCAAACTTTCATCTTCTTTGCTTCAATTGGGTTTTACTTAAGGTAAATCAGATTCATCTTTGTTCATAAAACAAAGCTCAACAAGTTTTACAGTTTTACTCATTTATGTTGATGATGTTATTCTTACCTTTGATAACATTGATCATGTCAATCTTGTAAAGAAATTTTTGCATGATTATTTTATAATTAAGGATCTGGGTGAATTAAAATACTTCTTGGGTATAGAAGTGGCTAAATCAACCAAGGGTATCACTTTGTGTCAAAGGAAGTATGCCCTGAATATTTTGCAAGATAGTGGCTTTTCTGGTTGCAAACCAGTAGCCTTCCATATGGAGTCCACTCTAAAGCTAAATGCAAATTATTCCTCTTCTCCTCTATCTGATCCTGCATCATACATAAGACTTGTTAGTCAACTATTATACCTCACCATAACCAAAACTGATCTGGCTTATTCAGTTCAAGCATTAAGTCAGTTTATGGCTAATTCTAGCACCACACATCTTCAAGGTGCTAAGAGAGTACTTTGATATATTAAAGCTACACCAAGTCAAGGAATTTTCTTATCTGCAGCATCTTCCTTACATTTAAAAGCATATTCTGACAGTGATTGGGGTGGTTGCCTAGATACTAGAAGAAGTTTGACTAGTTTCACAGTTTTTATAGGAGATTCTCTTATCTCCTGAAAATCAAAGAAACAACCCACTATTAGCAAATAATCTGTTGAATCTGAATATAAGGTTTTAGCATCTACAACTTGTGAGCTTCAATGGCTGATTTATCTTCTGACTGACTTAAATGTTACTCATTCTCAAGCTGCATTATTGTACACTGTTAGCAAACCTGCTTCTGACATTGCTTCTAATCATGTTCATCATGAAAGGACCAAGCATATCCAACTAGATTGTTATCTTGTTCGAGAGAAACTACAAGAAAGCCTCATCAAAATAATTCACATTCCTTCAAAGCATCAGCTAGCTGACATATTAACTAAACCTCTTGGATCTCAATTTTCATCATCTTATTCGCAAGATGGGAATGATTAACATCCATTTTCATCTTGAGGAGGGGTATTGGAATATACAAAGCCATATAGAGAGATTGGAGTTAAAATCCTAAGAAGCCAAACAAAGGGTTTCATCTATAGCTAGTTGACAGTTAAGTTAGTTAAGAATGAGATGAACAGAAGTAAATTACTGGGCCAGGTGACAGATGTTGTATAGTCTTTATATGTGTATAAATACAGTGATTGTATAGCCATTAAGTCACGACTTTTCTGATCATAATGAGAATTACTCAGTTTTTCTCTTCTTTAACTCTCTGTTTCTAGTTTATAGTTTTCAACAATTTAAACAAATCATGACCTTCGATTCTGGTCAAGATTTAGATCTTCAGTAGTTCAGTAAAGATTTTGTATTCCATGGTCGTGTTTTGAAGATACTCTACAATATTGAAATTGAGAAATTATATGGAGATGAAAGGGATGTGAATGCGAATGAAGAAAAGAAACGTGATTGAACATGCAATATGCAAGGTGAGGATCATAATCATTTTCTACATAGGAAAATATTATTTCAGATCGAGGGATTGAAGGGTTATATATTTTGTCTCTCTTATTTGCTTGTCAGGGCTTATTAAAAGCAAAAGAAGGAATATTATCCTTCTCACAATTTTTTTCAACTCTCAAAATATTACCATACTTATACAGAATATATTCTTAATATTTGAAGGCATATGTATGGCAATATAACTTATTAGAGTTAATCTTATAACCGGTCAATCTGTTTTTCCCCAATCAACAGCCCTCCAATGGGTGACTTCCACGTAGCCAACTCATTTTAAGTATCATGTGCCCTTACTGCAGGGTATCACGCATGCATCCTCTCTCATTCTCTCCCACGGAACCCAGGGTATTAGGAGAGGATTTTCTTTTTCCGGTTCTTATGTCAACAACACTTTTATTATGCTGTCATAGTGTATACCTGAAGTTTTTTTGTTTGATTTCTTGTAGCTTCATTAACGTCAACTAAAGAGTGGGTTTGCTTGAAAATTTGCAGTGAAATTGCATTTAGGGTAAAATCAAGCGAGGGGATGAGGAGATCGGCAAAGGTGAGCAAAGTTAGCGACGGGAGGAGACCCAAGTTGGTAAAGAAGTTCAACGCAAAACAAAAGAAGAAAACAAGTTGGTAAAGATTCAAGAAGTCCAACGCAAAAAAAAAAAAAAAAAAAAAAAANGCCAAAATTTAATCAGATTTAGGTGTGTTGTGGTTTTGATTGTGGGTTTGTGGGCGATGGAGATGGTGGGCAATGGATGGTGCGAAATTTTAACGATGGGTTTGTGGGCGACAGAAGTTTGATTGTGGTTTTGAGATGGTGGGCAACAAATGGTGTGAAATTAATGGTGGGCGAAGGACTGGTGGTGGCAGAGTGACAGAAATGGTGCAAATCGGAAATTTGAAATTCTGAAGGGGGCTTTTGGCCGACGACTTCCCATTTTTCTGAGATTTTGCTATACAGTGTGACGAGGTTATTGTAATTTCTATAAAATTGCTGATGTGGCAAAATATTAGTGGAGACTGTTAAACCCACTCCTTCGGATGGACCGCTTCAAAGCGGAACTCAACTTATTATCTATCTTATTTAGTTTATTATGTAAAGCAATTAGTATCAACTAGCTAGTATCATTAATTTATAATATTTTTATGCTTTATCCGGCCTTAAAGATGTAGCCTTCAAATTCTCACTCATTCTCCCTTCTTTATCTCATTTTCTATTATATTTTATTTTCTAGCATAGAATTAGAGTCACCAATTTCCTATTAATAATATAAATATTATAATAATATATTATATTAAAAATATAATAAAATATAATATATTATAATAATAAAATGAAGGTGAGGGTAAAGGTTCTGTTATGTTATTGAGAAAGGAAGAAGAAGAAAAGGTTGTGAGAGAGAGAGTGGGAGGAGAGAGAAAAAATTAATAAAATAATATTTAATGAGTGAATAACATATCTCTAAAGATGGCCTGGTTATGTAAATATGTATTTGCATTTACCATAGAGATAAACTAATACCAATGCTCTAACTTTGCTTCATTTGCTCACCTAAAATCTTATTTATATGAACTCAATTGGTGGTCAGAAGTCAAAATGCAGACTGACCCACGTTGTTAAAGCAGCATCGATAGAAGATCTGATTCCACAGTACTTTGGTAATGTTTAAAACTTTTAACTTTATCATGTAATGAAAAAGAATAAGGATAGGTTTGGAAGCAAAGAATTCTCAAAAATTTTTATCTCATCTCAACTCATCATTATACCTTTTTCAAATTTCCATATAAAATATAATAAATAATTCAACTTTTTCAAATCTCAATACACCTTTTTCAAATCTCAATTCAACTTTTTCAAATTTTAAAACTAAAAAATAATATTTTAAACTCTAAAACAAAACACAAAATTCTCATCTCATCCCCCAAACATATCCTAAGAAAGGAAACGGGAAGATATTGACGAATGATATTTATAGTTATAAAGTGTGTAAGAAGTGCGTAAATATCGTGTATTTTAAAAAAAAATAATAATAAATATAAGATTTAAATGAAAAAATTAATTTTTTAATAATATATTTTTAAAAAAATAAATATACGATATTTGCACAATCAATTATTGTAATTAAGATTATTCAAAAACTAAACGTTTGTGTAGAATCGTGTGCTGCCTGCCTCCCACCCCTCCTTCTTGTCCTCTTCGGATTTACATCAACTTGAATTCTGGATTCAGGCAACTTCTCCGGATTCAGGCAACTTCTCCAGAATGAAGTCATAGTTGTCCACTAAAGTTTATTTTTGCAATTTGCTCAATGTTTACGAGAACCTGAAAACAGGTGGCATATTCTGACTGCAAAGTTAATCAAAAAGCAAGCAAAGGACGAAAGGACCAAGCACCAAAAAAGGAAGAAGAAAAGGCTCGCCATCAAACGAAAGTAAGATGATGAGAAGGCGGTGGTGAATTAGATTGCCGGATTGGTATCTGAACAAATATTTTCATTATTTAGGGATTAAGCAACTTCAGAATATGCTTTTCCATGTCACAAAGGCAAAGGCCGCCGCCTTAGGACACGCACCCACAGAAATGACATCTCATAAATAAATTATTAGTGTCAATCGTAATACGTACACAGCCCATCTCTCTTCTCTATTCCAAAGTTATTTTCTAAAAAGTAATATTATACATCAGTAATTATTTAGCTCCACACCTTACACTTTACAGCTTTTGTTTCAAAAAAAGAGAGAAAAGAAAAGAAAATGGGTTGGCTGAGGATCAGTAGGTGAAGGGGTTGGTTTGGGAGTCCGTCCACGCTGACTCGGGAATATCAACATGCTGAAGTAGTCAGAGAAATTATAAAGAGCTTTGATTCTCGTCTCTGTCTCTCTTCCCACTTCTTGTTATCCAACAAGCAGCGTGAATACAAATCATAATTCATAAACACATTAATTCAGCTTTATGATTGGAAGTACGAGTCGTACCTACTCGCACATCAGATGCAGTCCAGCAACGACCTCGTCTAATTTTCAAAGCTTGAGAACATTGACCAATTGCCGTCTTGGCCTGCACAAACTTCTCGTCTTCTTCTTCTTCTTCTTCTTCTTCAAAGCGGATACACACACACATATGAGAGAGAGAGAGAGAGAGAACTTCATATCATTAATCACATTGCTTTTTCCTGAAGAAATATTGGCTTTTCTGATATCATAATTGAGTTTCGAGTCCTCAGATATTTCATTCCGAAAGCAAGCCAGCCTGTTCTCCCAAATTTGAGCTAAAACAATCCTTAGAAGGGAACTTTACTGAAAAAATGGAACAAGAAGCAACAAATAAAATTTCCAGCATACCCACATAAGTTCAGTCAAGGGTCCAAGCCAACTTGCTGAGCCAAATACAACACGAACAGGAACTAAAAGGACAAAAAAAGAAAAGTACACACTTCCAATAGGATAGAGCCATAGATGGCATCACTTTTCTTCCCAGATTTTTCCTCTACCAGCAAGATAATTGATACAAACAATTTCAAGGCAGAACACGCACAAAGCTCCAGCTGTACTTTCCTACAAGGCATCCAGAAATCTTTGGCATATGCATATCCTCTGTCTGCATAAACAATGCTCCCTTCTTTTTTATTTACCTAATAAGAGTAAAAACAATGCTCTCTTCTCACACTTCAAAAGACCAATACGAGTCACCATCCATACCTTGTATGCTTCTTTGATGTCTATGGAGTTGCTTCATCTCTTTTGCTTTGAATTTTTCTGTAGTCTTTTAAATGAACCGCTAAACTCCTCGTCATCACGGTCATCTCAAAACCCTTCAACAGAACTATGGCACGTCCTCAATAAAACTTGTATCAAAGGCCCTTATACCACAACAAACCAGCATAACCTAATTATGCTGGCTATAATACAAATATCATATATCCACGGCTACGAAATTTGCTTACAAGGTTTTCCCCTTTTTCTTTTTTTTTCTTTTTTTTTTAATAACACTTAAGACTCTTCCCTGGTGCATTTCTCTTAAAATGCTATACACCTTTAAGAAACAAGACCTAGGAAGTAATATCTCTAATTAAGGAATAGACCCAGTAATTTGGGTGCAAAGCTTTTTTTTAACAAAAAAAAAATAACTAGGGCGCAGAGAGCATCTTATAGCCGCCGGGCTGTAGGAAATTGAGCAGTCTGGTAGGTGACCTTACCCAGAGAGAGTTTTCATTCTATAGATGCCAGCTACTTCAGCAAATAAAACTGTGAAACAAATAGCCGAGCCCTACTTACTTTCAAAAGTGACCTGTGTTCCTCCAGTCATGAGGTCCAACTTAATGACGATACCTCTAACCATCTTAAGGCGCCAATATTTTGGTGCCAAAACTGATCTTATATTGATCAAGGACCAGTTTCGATAGCTCTATCAGTTTATGTCTCAGCAAGAATAATGTTAATTGGTTGCCATCCCGAGTGATGATGAGTAATCCATCTCTTCACGGAAATGACCATATTCAAGATCTGGAGTACATCACCCAAAGCATGCTGTTCTAAGCATTCTTTCCTTAAGGTTAAAGCTGCTTCATATCTTCATAAATCAAATAGTTTAGCAGTTAGAATTCACTAATCGTGGAAAACAAAGTAGCAAAAGAATTATCAAACACCTCTACCTGCATTGAGAAGCCATCATCTTTGCTCTGCCAGCTGAGGAAGTAAGAAACTTCTGTATGCCATCCCATGTTGGTTTTGAGTAGTGCATAGGATTACCACCTATAGGGTTCACACACTTCCATAATCTTCCATTTTTACCAACATACAGCTGCACTGCACCTAGATTCTGTTTCACTACCATATTTTGCTCAATTGCGTAATCCAAGGCCTTCTTTACGTCAGTATCACGATGTTTCAGATCTCCATAGCGTATGCAATCAGTTATGTTTGCTTCAGTAGGCATAATTTTTTCATTTTTCAGGGTGTTTAATGCAAGTAGGATGACACCAATAAGGCCTTGCACATAGTCAGAAGGTGGTGAATGTCCTCGAGATCCCCAGCCACCATTGCTAGGAGCAGCATTCATTGGAGAGGATACAGGTGGGCGATATCCAGAACCGTTAGGATACCTGTTCTTCATAGCATCGTGATGAAATGCCTGGCCACCCTGCAGGCTATGGCCTTTTTGTTGTGCATTTATATGTGCTGAATATGGAAATTCACTAGAGTTAGGCCTAAATTCTTCTCCACTTCTGTGCTGGCCATTAGGAGGGTTTTGAACATAGCTGGGGTATTCAGGGATATTTAGCCTACCCAAATCGGGTATATTCATGTGTGGAGCTGGAAAATATCCGGGGCCATCAGGTCGAATTGGGCGAAAACCATGACCATGAGAATTTGGATGATGCGAATTCTCTGGTCCAAAAGAAGGTTGCATATGGGGGTTGTTTGGCCTCAAAGAATGAGGATATTGATTTTGTGGATTTCCTAAGAAATTATTGCCATTACTCCCTGAAGTGTCAGAACTGCCGGGAAAGAAATTTGGTGTAGACCGACTTGCAGGGAATACAGGCTCGCTGCTACCAAAGAATTCATGTGGGGCTTTCTTTAACTGCTTTGCTTCTGTATAATCTGGTTGGTAAGTATAATTGTTGTTTCCACTCTCTTGAATCGACACCGGCACGCTTGAGGCCCTTGGTATGTTTGGCTGATTTACAGTTTTTCGACTAGACTTTCCTTTATTTTTTATATCACCAACCCTCCCACCACTGGAAGGCCTTTGATTTCCCAAAGAAGAATTTTCAGAATTGACGAACATACTAGGTTGGCTTAAGTGAACAGGATCAGAAACTTGGTATGTTTCATGATTAGAGGTATGGTGACCATTAGCAATCTGTGATGACTCACCACTCGAAAGTGGGGACCCTCCAGCAGAGAGACTGGTCCAGAGCCAAACAGTTTTTGCCGCAGCAATGAGAGGTGCAGATGCTTTATGAGGTTGCGCTAGAAGAATATTGTATCTCCTCATGCGTAGTTGATGGAGTGCATTAGAGAAATCCCTGTCACCAGAAATTAGCATGAAGTTTGCAGGAGCAGGGTTGTCCACTGCCCAGAACAGCATATCAACTAAAATCTTCTTATCACTTGCATCTTTTACACCTGTTGCATACCATAACGTGTCAACATAAACAAATACACATGCAAAGATCTCACAATCATAGATTATAGTCTGTCAAATGGGGAAATATATAACAATAGGTTTGCAAGAGCTAGGAAAGAAAATTCACTGACTTATTAAAAAATAAAAGAAATGCAAAGAAACAGCCAAGGACCAGATGATCCATGTGAATTTGCAACAATTACAAATATTCTTGAAAACAATTACTGAACAAATCACGGGTGCGTGGAAAACAAGAAAAGGAATATATGAAATCAACGCCTCTAATCAAGTTAGTAGTTACATTACGAATAATAAAGACTTGATCATCTATGACTCTAACCTTAATTGAGCACACGCACATGTATAGAAAATTCAAATCAACAGAGTAAATCAAAAATCGATGAAAATATTAAAGAGCGCCATCGCAGAACAAACAATCCTAACCCTAATTTGCAACATCAGGGTTCACCCCCAAAATGAAACGGAAGTACAATTTCAAGAATTATCAATAAAACTATAATCGAACGTAAAACGAGATTTTAGGATAAACTAGTTGAGTTAAAAGCTAATCCATGACATACATAGTTACATAAATCGATAACAAAGTGGCAGAAATGCTAAAGACTTGCATAATAGGTGCCAAATAAATCACGCGCACGTAGTTAATTTTAAACTCAAAAGGGGGGAAAGAAACCAAATGCTTAGTACAGAAACTAATCCGAAGAAATGAAAAATAGATGCAAGAAACGCGATCAGCTCACAAGAAAATCGAGATCGTGAATGATTAGAAAGAATCTATTCTCCCACAAATCAAAATCAGAATCGTGGAAGAACTCATACGTAGAAATAGACTAGGGTTAAGGGCGGAGGGAAGAATACCGGTAGGGACGTGGTTGAGGGCGATGCCGGTGCTGGAGAGCGCGTGCTGGACAGAGGAGGGGATGCGGGTGGTGTCGCAATAGGCGGAGATGGAGATGGGGCCACAGTAGTTCATCTTAATGAGCGCAGAGCTGATATTCTGAGCGATCGAGTGCGGATCGCAGCTCTTGGGAACCTGGCAGTTCTCTATGTCCCACCACACGGACGTCTTCGCTCCAACGTACTGCGTTTCCGCCAACGCCGACGACGAAGATGTCGTTGCGCTGGCTCCGCTTCCGTTCACATCTCCGACCATTCTCGGCGCAAGCTAGATAGCGGCACAAGAAAGCATATATCACTTTCTTACTGACTGTCTTTGTGTCTTCTTCTTTCTTTCTCTATAATGGAAAAGCCTCCTCTTCTTCCTTCCTCTCTCTCTCTCTCTCTCTCTCTCTCCTTTTTCCCTAGGTCTGTGTAAACTAATTTTCTGAGTCTCTGGGGGTGTGGTGCGGGCAAATTAGAACCATATTCTACGGAAGGGGCCCACGCGTAACACTTGCTGCCAAGTTCCAACGGGCCTCTAAGCCCACTTACGTTTAGATAATTTCTCTCTTTTTTTTTTTTTTTGAAAGACATGTCGTTCGACTTGCCCTAGCAACAAGACATATGGAGCACCTTTTAGGGCAGATCAGTCTGGCATCTCTTTTTGAGTCTAGAAAGCAGTAGAGAGAAAAAGAATTCTATTAATTGATGTGATGTATTTTAAATAATTTATTTTTATTAATATAAAAAAAAGATTAATTATATATCTCATTAGGTTTGTTTTAATGGGTATTTGTTTAAAAAATTATTATTTATATCCCCCTCCCCTACCAACTCTGATCCACATCCAGTCCATTTTCCTTCTATATTTCTTCATTTTCTCCTCTACCACATAGGGTCTTGCATGAAACAAACAGAATCTTTACAATAAATCAGTATACACTCGTATATAAAGATGTTCCGTGAAAAATTTATAATTTCCACATTGAAGAAAAGGAGGACTTGGTACTTTGACTGGCTACTTTCTTGCAATTCTTTCTCTGCTTCTAGGATGTATGGCTACTAAGCTGGCTTCTCCCAAGATGAGACACCCTCGAGTGAGGAATCAAAGCAGATTCTTCATCCACATCTGAGTCAGGAAGAGAACCAATCCTTCCACCACTGTTGTTGTTGTTCGCCTCGCCGTTGGGGACATATACATCAGATGCCTTCTTCTCCATCTTCAACTCCTGCAATGTTTGGAGACAAAACAAATATAACTAGATAATAACTTGAATTGTACAACCAACCATTCAAGAACTGCTTGGCACTAGATAATTTTTACATCTTTCCTTTAACCAAAACATAAAATAACCGTGGTTCCACTACTTAATCTTCCTCTTTTAACAGAACTTGCTGATGTAAAATCAGTTCAATCAGATAGCCAGAGTGGATGCTTAGCTGGAGGTAGCAATCTTAAGATTATGTGCTTGCTCCTAGGCAATAACCTTCATACATTGAAGAATGGAAATAAGATGGGAGGTCACTCGCCATGGCAGACATTAGTTTTCTAAGATGGTCATCATCGTAATGGTTCTTGCAAAGTATCATCAAATGTCGGGGAAAACTTTATAGAATTCCTAGGAATAAGTCATAAATTAGGAAAGAATATGAGATCACTCAACCTAAAATATTACAAGAATAGCATAGAATATTGACCTTTATCACACTATCTGGGAGACTCTCGGGAGAAAGTTGAGATGTAGGAGCATCTCTGACCTTCAAGTAGTTATACACGATGACACCACAGAGAGCTGCAGCAAGATGGAAGTAGTTCAGTAGGTCGTACGAACTAGAAAGTTTTAAAAGTTGAAACTAATTGCAAACCAACAATGTACCTATTGCATAACCAATTATATTGAGGCTAGTGATAATAGACTCAGGAAATAGAGCAGTTGAAAGGGCAATGAGTATCCAGTCTTTCAAAACTCCCGCAACACGGATAGTTACAGCTCCGGTTCTTCCAATTACTAAGAAAATTGAGAAGTTCAAAGCTAGAGCACAAAGTGCGTTTGAGAAGAATATCCAAAAATTGAACTGAATCTGTGAAACTTCCATTACAGGCTTCTCCAGAAAATACCAAGGAACAAACAAAAAGACAAAGCTGCACATGACAGAGGGTGAGAATCAGTAATTTATGCAATCAGCATAAATAATTTAAAATTGTTCCCCCACATTGCATGTCAATTGATTTATCTGAAGCATATCCACAGCAAGTTCAATTTTTTTTTCAGAGACTCCTAAAATATTCTTTTCCATGATGTAGTTGCTGGATTTGACTTTCCTCAAAGTTCAAATAAATACATGCAAGCCAAAGGACAATGCATGAGGATAGCACAATCCAAGGGAGCGCCACGAATAAATTGCTGAATCCCATCATTTTCAATATAATAGCAATAAAGAAATATCAGTAAGTGATAAAGCCCAGTTAGCGGGGCTTTAACTCCTAATGAGGTTGAGCTATTTAAAGACCAGAACACCATATAAGCACCATTCGTGCTTGAAGCAACATGTTAAACTCATAAATAGAACTCCAATTTAACGGTTCCAGATATGTGATAATAAGATACCTGCAAGGTGCTATGTAATATAAGCTGGTGATAGGATTTAATGTTAAGCCCTTCTTTTGAAGAAGAACTTGCGTTAAGACCAGCCTGAGAGCCTCACCAAACATCCCCATAACTTGATAACCTGTACCCAGCACGTTAAAATGAATTTCCCCATATGAGGAAATGACGACTCCAACACTGACCAGCAGCATGTTCAAGAACACGTCACACCTTAATTTGTCTGTGCCACAGACAACTGCCGTCAGGAATGTCGCCACTGGCACTGTGAAATCCAGATTATAAGCAGTGTTTAGCCATTCAGTAGTTTACAAGGCATACCAATGATATACAAGCACATATTATTAACATACTCAGGGCTTTAAGCATTTGGATGAAGGCCACAGAAATGTACAGGTAAGCAGTGTTGCCAAACCTGTATAGACACAGAAAATGCATTTAGTACTTGGAATCTGAATTTTTTATATAAAAATACTGGGAATATATGAATTAACAATAAATACATGCCATTATGGATATGTCAATCATAAGTTACACATGAGGGCATTATTAGTGAACACAAATCAACATAATGATGCAAAAGCAAGTATTCAAATCATGAACACCTAAACAGATCAAAGTTAACAGAAGAACTGCTAAAAACTTAGCATGAATGATCTAAGACAGCTTACTGGCAATTGTAATCGATTGTCTTCAAGTAACAAAAAATACTTGCACAAAAATAATCTAATCATGAAGATGTTCAGCCCAATTATTTCCATGTGCAATAGGATTTTAAAACGGTATGGAAAGAAGATACATTTCTGACCCACAGTAGCTAAAAAGTCAAAGATCATTGTTAACACTTAAATCAATTCAACTAAGCCTTAATCTCAGCCAGACTAGGGCCGTAAAAATGAGTTCAGAAGTCCTTTTCCAAAAAAAAGAATTGATATCTACTAACTAAAACTGATAAACATGAATGTGATACTGCTTTCTACATAATAATGAAAAAACTCACATTAAGCACTGCAACAAGTATCCTTGTACTTATAAAAAAAAAAAAACAAGTATCCTTGCAATCCAGGAGAACTTGATAGCATTATTCATACTTGGGCCAGCTTAGATTAGTTCTTAATTTCACAGGTACTCGTAGGACAATAGTAAAACAACTGTCTAACATGCCCAAAATTATTGTTTCTTGTCTAAATAAAATAAATAAACAAAAGCCTCAAGATCGTATCCTGGAATTGTCCCCAGCCATGTCAGAGAATAGCATGTGTGCATAAGCTCGTGCCTTATGGGAAACAATTACTGGATTCAATTTCAAACCAGCAGTCTAATTCTACAATATAAGTTGCTTACCATAAACTTGATGCAAAGAACGCACTTATAGGAACGACACATGTTGCATATCTGCAAAGCCAGGACATCACTGAAAAGCAAAGGGTTTTGATGACACAAAAAACCAAAAAGTTAATGTGACTAGCTTACATTTTGAGCGTCATTTTAATAGGAGCAACAACCTGCACCAATTACGTAGCAATTAAAAATATCAAACTGTTTGGCCAACATAGATTTGTATAAAGGAAAAGAATGCGGGACGGAGAAGGTATGCCATGGCACAGAGAAGAAATCAAAGAGGGAATTAGAAAGTAAGAAATGAAATGGGATGAGACCTAGTAAAAATACATTTCAAAAAGTTGGAACAGTAGAGCTTAATCTTCATTTTATCCCTTCATAAAATTTACATATGGTAGGAAACCAGTGATGAGAAGATAGAAGAGAGCAAAGGCATCACAAGTTTGAACAGACTCTTACCTTGAAAATGCGGATGAGAAAAAATGCAACTGCGCCAGAAAATCCCATATGAATCATAGTGAGGGTTATTGGATACGGAAAATTGAAGTACTTGGTCGAGAGGACCCACTGCATGAATGAGAAGGAGTTAATAGTAATTATCTAATCTAGCAGTTGGGAAATCAGAACCAAATTATAAAAGAAAAAAAAAAAAAGATCCAAAAAATAACCCTGGATAATGTGACAGACATATCAGGAATGCCTCACCTTGTTGTACAAAATAACACCGGATGAAAGCACTATGTAAACTAGAAGGTAAATATAGGTCAACAGATGCTGCCTGCTGACCATCATGGCTGGAATACGAGTCCTACAAAAACCCTTCAAAAAAGACTCTTTTCTTTCCAAGCGGCATCAAAGAATACAAGCTTTCCAAATGAAAAATTAGGCTATGCCGCACATATTTCCTCCATATAGACTGGTGCAACTATTCTTGTTGAAGCCGAGATTCCCCTGTTCACCAACGATTACCAACATGTCAATTATCAAAACCAATGCTATCACTGAGATTTCAACGCTTACATCTCTAAACTGGCAAAAGCATGCTGTGGGGGATCATTATATCATCAGTCCAGAATGACTGGCAACAGCAAGATATTTCTTTAACTATTAAAAAGCAAGGAGATTTTTCATAACACTTGTTCAGAGTTTTATTCAAAGCAATCGAACAACGCGGTTAGAATATGAATATCAACAACACATTTATCTATAACTAGGACATATTATACTGACAGTGCTTATAGCAAGTCCAAATTTCAACCAAACCACACAGATCCAGATGCACGTTAGAACCCGATTATCCTCGACATGGAACAATTAATAAATGGAATAAAATTGCTAATTGTCTCCAAGATTAAAAAGCTAACACCATTATAGACTGAACACCATTATTGTTATAAAAAAAAAATATTATTCTTAATTTAACAAAGATACCATAAAATAAAATCGCTAATTATTCGCCAAAACTATAAAGCATTTACTAGGAAACGAAATTTTTGTCGTAGCAAGGAATTGAATGTGAATAATGAATAAAAAACAACTAAGAAATACTTTACTCATTCACAACTGCGAATCTGATTCGAAAGAAACAATGACGGAGATCACCGAGAGAAAGAGAGAGAGAAGAACTTAGAGACTGAAATGGAGATTGAGAGTCATACAACGTTTTTTTTTCGTGTGATAGGGTTTTTGGAGCTCGAGGCCAAAATGGAAGTCGGAGAGATCCGGAGGGACGAGAAATACGCGATTTTATTCAGCTTTTTTCTTTTTCTGTAATTTTCTCTATAACCACGATGGTCCATGGTCCTTAATAACTGGCAACAATCCAAACGATGTCGTTTACGTTAATCAAAGATACTTCACCGCGACATAATGATCCGTAGCCGTATCTCAGTATATGGAAGGTTGATTTATGCCTGTTTAAATGTTGAGCTAAGTTAAATCTTTTATGAGTGGTGGTAAGTTAAAATGATAGAGTGAGTTTTATAGATTTATTTAAGATGAATTTAAATATATTTATAGGAAGTTAAAAAAGATTGTAGATCTCACGTATAAAGAGGTATTGAGTTGAAAAAAGTTGTGCATCTCATGTTTAAAGAAGTTTTAAGTTGAGATAGGTTTAATGATTTAAAAGTTAGGTGTTTAGATATTAGACTTAGTTTAAAATTAGTCTAAGCTGAGATGATCTCAATTCAGTTCAAGTTTCAAATGGAATCTTATTTACCCTATAAACAACATCTTTCGGATTTTAAGAGATAGATATATAATTTTTGTTTAAAATTTATTTTATATGTTAACATCTGATAGTATTTTATAACTTATTTTATATGTTTATTTTTTATCACTTGAAATAAAATAATTGACATTGAAAAATGTAGCAATAGATTTGCTGTAATATTAATTGTGAGAAAGATTCTTTATCTTGAATTTGTTATCTCACAGGAAAGAAACCAGATTATCATAGCAGGTGAAGATAAACTGGATGGAGAAAGGAGATGCATCGGCTAGGTTTTTTAAGTCATTTGCTTCCATGTCGAAACCAGTGATGAAGGTGAAACGCATGAAGGATGGTACTATCCTGGACAATCCTGAGGCAATCTATATGGGTGGAGTCGAGCTTTTTAGTCAATTCCTTCAAGCCCGTCAGAATCGGGTTCTTCCGGATTTGTCTTCGCTTGTGGATTTTGATGTACGGAACAAGAAAACAGATGTTTATTGTAGTCCCCTTCAATCCAAGAGGTGAAAGATGATATGTTCTCGGTTTCCATTGATAGTAGCCCAGTCCAGATGGGTTTGGATCGGATTTTTGACAATCATGTTGGGATATTGTGGAAATTGATGTGGTGCCGGCAGTAAAGGAGTTTTTTGGCAGGTGTCCGTCACCTAGATTTTATTCGGCTTCCTATATTGTTCTTATTCCAAAAGTGAAAAATCCTTCTGGATTAGACAAGTTTTGTCCTATAAGCATGTGCTCGGTAATCTACAAGGTTTTTTCTAAAATTCTAGTGAAAAGATTGTCTCCTATCCTGAGTAGAATTGTCTTCCAGGAACAAGGTGCATTTTTACCAAATATAAGTATTTTTGAAAACATAGTGTTGGCACAAGAGATGATTCATTTGATAAATAAAAAGGTGCATGATGGTAATGTTTTTATTAAACTGGATATGATGAATGTTTATGATAGTATTGATTGAGATTTTCTCCTACATGTTATGCGATGTCTTGGTTTTTCTCACAGAGTTTGTGAATTAGTTCATTAGTGTATTACTACTTCTTGGTTTTCAATTGTTATGAATGGCACTGTGAAGGGTTTTTGGTCGTGGATTGCATCAAGGAGATCCATTATCGCCATATTTATTTATTTTGGTGGAAGAGATACTTTCGAGGTTGAAGCGTAATTTTGAGAGTGGGAAAATTATGCCTTTTTCTCATCCTAGAGGTGTTCCGTTAATCTCACATTTATTATATGCTGATGAGGTTATTGTCTTTACCAACGGGGATCGCACTTCGCTAAAAAATATCAAAGATATCTTCAAGTTGTATGAGGATTGGTCGGGACAGGTAGTGAGTAAGGCGAAGTCTTCTTTATTTTTTGCGAATTACATTCCTTCTATTTGAAGAAGGTGCTTTCTAATTTGATTTCTTTTTCAGAAGGTTGTTTCCCAATGAGATATTTGGGCACTCCGTTAATATCTGGCTGTTTAAAAGTTACTCATTTTGATGATTTATATGGACTCATATCAGAAGCAAATTTGGGGGTTGGCAATCACGTCTTTTATCTTCTGGTGCTCGGTTACTTTTGTTGAGACAAGTTGTGTCTAGTATTCTTGTGCATTTAATCTCTATGGTTATGCGCCGAAGGTGGTTTTGGATACTTTAAATCGGCTTATGAGTAATTTTTTTTGGGGATCTTTGGATGGAAAGCTAAAACGGAAGTGGGTTGCTTGGCTTAAGTTGCATAAGCCAACTTCGAAGGGAGGAATTCGTTTGCAAAATTTGAAGGAGAACAAGTATCTCTTTTCATGAAATTTGCTTGTAAGCTTATAACAAGACAATCCTTATGGGTTAATTTTTTCAAAGAAAAGTATGTGCAAGGAAATCATATATCTCTGGTTGATTCTCAAAAAGGTACTCAGTTTTGGAAACAAGTCATGGCTTGTATTCCTAAGGTGCTTAGCAACTCGACATGGCACATTAGGGTTGGTCAGGTGTCCTTTTGATAGGATAATTGGCTAAAATTAGGTCATCTTGAGAATGAATCACCCATTATGGCTCGACCATATTTAATGGTAAAAGAATATAAGATAAATAATGGTTGGGATGTGAATTTGTTACGAAGCTTATTGGGAGATACTAAACTGGAAGTCATAAGGAGGGTGTTGATTTATTGCTCTGGATGCCGAATACCTTTGGTGACTTCACAACAAAATCAGCTTGGGATTGTGTCAGAGTAAAGTCCTGAAACTAGCTTGGTCTAATTGGCTTTGGCATGCTGCACTTCCGAGAAAATATTCAATGACTGTGGAAAGCTATGAACGTTTTTCTTAATGTGGATGATCGGGTGAGACGACTGGGTATTCCATTGGTGTTTAGGTGTGAATGTTGTGGACAAAGAAGCTTGGAGGATCAGGATCATGTACTCGCCACAAGCTCTGTTGCTACAAAAATCTAGCGTAGAGCATCTGTTACTATAGGTTTGTTGTTTGATCCTAAAAGACCATGGAAAGAAAAGGTGGCACTTCGGTTTCGTCAGGCTTCAAAATCGGCACAAAGAGGCTGTTTACTTGGTCTCATTCCAACTATCTTAACTTGGTCTCTTTGGGTTTGGAGATGTCGATCATGCATGGAAGGTAGCAGGGCTTCGATGGAGTCTTTTTGGTTGTCTATTAAGGCTACCATTACTTGGGTGGGATTACGTAACATAACCGGAAAAATGTTTCAAGCAGGGGATGAGTATGTGTTAGCTGCATTTTCGATTTCGTTTAAGGCTCCTAAATGGAAGACAATTTCTTTTATTCAATGGAACAAACCTACAAATGGTTGGTTTAAACTCAATGTAGTTGGGCGTTGTTTAGGGAATTCGGGGCGGCGTATGGGTGCAAGTGGTGTGATAAGAGATGATGTCGGGAAGCTGAAAGTGGCCTTTGCAGATGGTATGGATCATGGTATGAATAATTTCGCAGAATTGATGGCATTACTTATTGGCTTAAGGCATTGTTGGGACCTTGGAATTCAATAGGTAGAAATGGAGATGGACTCTCTTTTAATTGCTCAATGGTTGGGAAAAAAACGATGTGGGGTTTGGTATTTGGAAGATTATTGAGATGAAATTCTACATATTCTTTCTAGTTTGCAAGTTGTGGTTCGGCATATATGTCGAGAGTGTAATGTAGGAGCTGATTTCCTTGCTCGTTTGGCATATGGGATGGTTTCTGGTACTTGGATGCAGTTTGGTGATATTCCACGTCTTCTCAAAGGCATCTTGAAGTTAGACAAGTTAGGCCTTCCCTTTTTTAGATGTTAGTGTGTGTGTTTTTTTTTAAGTCTTTGGTTTTATTGTGCTTTGGTAGTTTCTTTTTTGGATGTCCATGTTTCCTTCCCCCTAGTGAGGTTTCTCAATAAAATTTGGTAGGCGTTAGCTTTAAAAATAAAAATAAAACATAGTTATTAATATAATACAATTTAAATAATTAAAATATTTTTTGAGAAAATCACGAAGGAATTACGGAACTCTCATCTTTAGTTGGGAGTCCCATACATCCATTTGCTTCCATTTGTCAACATGTGTCGCATCAATTATTGAATTTCCTTCATAAAAATCACCACAGAAGAGTGGGTACTGTACAATCCATATGAATCAAGGGGTGGGTAGTGGGAGCCTGCAAACATTTGCTCCGCCTCTGTAGGGAGAAGGACTAGTGGTGTAAGGGGGCGAGATGACCCCAGCAAGGCCCCAGCCCGCCCCCCTCCTCTCCCGTGTATAAAAAAAAATTATATTTATATATATAAATAAATAAATGTATTTTATATAAACATATACAATTTATTAAAAACTTGAAATTATATTCAAGTTATTGGATTGCCTTGGTCTCCTAGACCATCCTTTATATAGGAGGCCAAGACAATCCAAAATATAACTATAGGAGGAATTTTTCAGCAATTGTTGCATTCTATTTTTTGTAGAACCTTTTCACAAACAGTTAGAATGCATTTGTTTATTTCAAGTTTTAACATGGTATCAAGAGCCTAGAACGACTCACGTCTCTACATTCATGGCATTCCAGAAACAAGCCCTCTTACTCTTGTTCCTCTCTCCATAGTCACAACAACAACACATTCAGTTACATTAAAACTCTCATTGAGAATTACCTTCTTTGGAAGGCACAAATCATTCATTCTTAAAAGGTCACCAACTGTTTGGATATGTAGATGGTACCTTGCCCAAACCTCCAGCTGACAAACCCAAAATATAAGTTCTTTTTATATTTATAAATTTTAATTTATAATTTAAACTATATTATAATTTGGTTCCAAAAAAATATTTCTAGATCAAAAAATAATCTTTTAGACCCAATGAATTGGCCTAGGCGGGAGGTGAGGGACAGGTCGGATGGCATTTTTCCCCTGCCCCCCACCTCTCAGAGGCAGGGTGCGAGGGGAAAAGCCCCTCTCCAGCATGGTGTGAGGCGGGGTGCGCGGAAGGGTCCCCCCCACCTCACATCACGCGGGTAGCACCCCTAAACCATAAATCATTGGTTTCATCTACCACGTGTAATTTGTTAAAGATGGGTTCATTATGGGAATGGCAGGGACATGTGATCGAAGCTTCTTGTAAATCAATTATAAAATGAATTATTATGTTATTTAACAACCCATAGACATCCTTGCTTGTTCATTGTAGCGTTTGTTGTTTGGATAATCTTTTACCATTTTCACACCGTGGTTTAAGGAATTCTTCTTGTTTGAATTCAAGTTTTAGCCTATGCGTTTGGGTAGCAGAGATTATTTTTTTATTATGTAATATTTTATTATTTATTTACTTTTTTATTATTATTATTTAATATTTTATCATTACTTTTTTATCACTTTCACTATTATTCATAAATCAGAGATCATCTCACTACCCAAATGTAGCCTAGGGTGAAGAAATAAAAATATATATAAATAAGACTCTACAATTATTTGTTGTATATTTAATGTGCAATAGTTTTTTTTTTTTTTAATTGCTTCATTTAACTATTTTTGCACATGAAGCCCTTTATATTTGGATAAAAATTTGAGTAGTTTTTTTTTTTTATTATTATTTATAATTTTAGAGTTTCCTTATCCATTCCTTTCAGATGAATGAGAAAATGAGAGGAAAAGAACATAAAATTTTATTTCTCAAAAATATGCCAAATATTGGGGGCTCTTAAAGGATACACAAATTGCTCCTCAAATGACAGTGGAAAGGAGCACAACTCAAAAGAATGATTCTGTAAAATTCTAGAGCATTGCTTTGTAACAACCTATGGACAAGTGTCATATTATGATTAAAATGAATATTCTGAGTTTGTTAGGACTTGACTATAAAAAGGGATATTCTAATTGTAAATGATCAATGAAAATGAAAAGGAATTTTCCAGCAATTGTTGCATTTTATGTTCAATAGAACCTTTTCACAAACAGTTAGAATGCATTTGTTTATTTCAAGTTTTAACATGGTATCAAGAGCCTAGAACGACTCACGTCTCTACATTCATGGCGCTCCAGAAACAAACCCTCTTACTCTTGTTCCTCCCTCCATAGTCACAACAACAATACATTCAGTTACATTAAAACTCACCATTGAGAATTACCTTCTTTGGAAGGCACAAATCATTCATTCTTAAAAGGTCACCAACTATTTGGATATGTAGATGGTACCTTGCCCATACCTCCAGCTACCCTTGATGACAAACCCAATCCTGCCCATTCCCAATGGCTTCTTCAAGACCAACTGATAATTTATGCCATCAACTTTTCCCTTTCTGTATCGCTTCTCACTCAGGTCATGGATTGTTCAACTTCTCACGAAGTATGGGCCACACTTAAAAAGTTTGTTCAATTCATTTGTTCATATAATAGATACCCAATATCAACTGGCCACTCTTAAGAAAGATTCTGAGTCCATCTCCGAGTACTACAACAAAGCCAAAAATTTTGCCTCCTTACTTAGTGCCACTGGTCATCCTTTCTTTGATTTAAAGTGATCCATTTACATTCTTGTTGGTTTGGGTTTTGACTATGAATCCTAGTCACCTCCCTTACCACTAGACCTGATCTCCTTTCCCCTCATCAACTATACGGTCACCTCCTCACTCATGAATCTCACCTCTCCCATTAGACTCAATCTCTTCTCTCTGCCTCTCCACTCTCTGCTCATAATACTATTGCTCGCCCTTTTTTCAATCCTAACTTCCAAAACTGTGGTCGCCATAACTCTTACAGAGAGGGACGTCATGGTTGTGGCTTTGGTAGAGGGGGTCCTCTAGTGCTCGTGGACCACCACATTTCATACCCAACTTGTCAAATTCACAACCAACCTGCTAGGTCTGTAACAAATCAGGCCATTCTGCAATCTCTTGTTTTCACCAATTCAATCACTCGTACCAAGCTTCGGCACCCTCTTCTCTAATAGCGAATTCCACCACTATCTCTATGACTCCAACTTCGACCACATGGTTCCCAGATACAGCAGCCACCCATCACTTTACACCAAAATTTACCAAATCTCAACCTTGAATCGACATCTTACCAAGTTTCAGATCAGATCAGTATCGACGATGGTTCCTCCCTGCCCATTCAGCACATTGGCTCCACTCACCTCTCTTCTCCTACTAGCAAATATCTCTTAACTCAATTCCTTCATGTTCCCTTAATCTCTCATAACTTGCTTTCAGTTCGGCAATTTAGCCAAGATAATAATGCTTACTTTGAGTTTCATTCAACTTTCTTTGTTGTGAATGATTCCCGTACCCAAACAGTGCTGCTTCGGGGTCCCGTTGAGCAAGGATTGTACGTCCTACCTTCTACCTTTGCAACGACCACCGCCACTACATCCACCTCTCCTCGTGCCTTTCTCAGTTCCTGAACAATAGCTCAATTCTAGCATTTATGCTTAGGACACCCTTCACTGCGCACCACTACCTTCACCATTTCACGTTTTCAGCTCCCCACTTCATCTCATAGGCCTTTTGACTGTTCAGCGTGTGCACAGGCCAAGACCCATGCCTTACCTCACCCATCAACTTCAACCTAATCATTTAAGCCTCTTCTTTTTCTTTTTAAATTTTATGTATGGGGTCCATCCCAACTTTATCTTCAAAAGGTTGTAGGTTTTATCTATCTATAGTGGGTGATTACTCAAAATATATTTGGTTTTTCCCTTTACAATCCAAGTCTAACGTCACTCATATTGTTCTTGCATTTTTACATTATGTAACAAACACATTTTCAACTAATGTTGTTGCGGTCCAATCAGATTGGAGTGGTGAATTCCGCCCCCTTGCATTTTTAAAAATTTTGGTATTATCCATCTTATCACGTGCCCATATTCTCATAAACAAAATGGTACGGTTGAGCGTCGTCATCGACATATAGTCGAGATTGGTCTCTCACTCTTGGTTCATGCATCCATGCCTTACACATATTGGGCCGAGGCTTTTCAAACAGCCACTTTTCTCATTAATCGTTTGCCCACACCTGTTTTGAACAATCGGTTCCCTTATGAAGCTGTTATGGGCCAAACACCCAATTATTCCTTTCTTAAGGTTTTTGATTCTCTATGTTGGCCCAAACTATAGCCTTACAATAAGCACAAACTTGATTTTCGTTCCAAGCCTTGTGTGTTCATGGGCTATAGCCCAGATCACAAAAGCTACATTTATCTTCACTTAGAAAGGGGCCGTAATTATATCTCTAGGGATGTCAAGTTTTTTGCGACCCAATACCCTTTCTCTTCTCAGCCCACTTCCATATCCAACCCTCCAACTCAAGTACTCTCATCTGGGCCTTCATCTACATTCTGTGTTTCCCAACCGGCCCATACATATTTGATTTCCTTTCCTTCCACTATTTCGTCGCCTTTGGGCCCCTCTATACCTACTAGTTCAACTCAACCCATCCATATGTCATCACCTATTGCCGATTCTAGGGATTCTTCTACCTTTGATTCCTTTGTGTCCCTAAATCCCCCTCAGCGTTTTCTTCAGTTTCATCTCCGTCTCTTCCTTCAGTCACCAAGCCCACCTTGCGATCATCCCACCCCATGATCACCAGGTCCAAGTCCCAAATCCAGTGTTCGAAACTTCGTTCAAACGGCACCATTCTGTGGCCTCCACGCAAACCGACTTTGTCTCTCACAACCTCTACCACTCTTTCCTCTCGTACTGTTCTCATCCTAGAGGAGCCTACCTCATTTATTGAGGCCTTTAAGTATCCTAAATGGAAGTCTGTGATGCACCTTGAGTTTCGGGCTCTACTTCATAACCACACTTGGGACCTCGTCCCGTTTTCCCCTCACTATAATCTCCTTAGGTCCAAGTGGGTTCTGAAAACAAAGCACCGTGCTGATGGATCCCTGGAATGCCGCAAGGCTCATCTTGTGGCCAAGGGATTTGCATTAGCAACTCGGCCTTGATTACTCTAAAATGTTCAGCCTCGTCGTTAAACCGGTCACAATTAGACTACTCCTATTCCTTGCTATCAACTTTAAATAGCCTCTCTACCAACTGGACGTCCAAAACGCCTTTCTCCATGGGGACCTCGATGAAGACGTCTTCATGCAGCAACCGCTGGGGCTCGTCAATCCAGATCAGCCTTCCCATGTCTATAAGCTTCGAAAATCCATTTACGGTTTAAAACAGGCCCCCAAGGCCTAGTTTGCTAAATTAAGTGACAGACTTATGTCACTTGGTTTTCATGGGCCTCGGCAGACTCCTCTTTGTTCATTTTCAGAAATTTCATAGACTACATGTATATACTTGTTTATGTTGATGATTTGATTGTAACTGGCTCTGAGTTCTTATTTCCCTGTTAAAGATTTAGGTAATTTACATTTTTTTCTTGTATTGAGGTTAGCTGTGACTCATCGAGCCTGTTTATTTCCCAATCAAAATATATTCACGATCTTCTTGTCAAAACCAATATGCATAATTCTAAGTCAGTCTCTACACCCATGTCTTCCTCTGCCAAAATTACTGCCTTGGATGGTTGCTCCTTTTGAGGACCCATCTTTATATCGGAGTGTGGTTGGGAGCTTACAATATCTCTCATTCACATGTCTAGACATCTCCTATGCAGTCAATCATATCTGTCAATACATGCATAGTCCACGCCTACCCCACTTGCAAGCTGTTAAACGAATCTTGAGATACCTTATTCATACAAAGAATTTTGGTTTGCACTTCCTCTCCTCATACTTTATCTGCTTTTTCTGATGCGGACTGGACTGGATGCCTTGATGATTGTCAATCCACGAGTGGATTTTGTGTTTATTTTGGGTCTCATCTCGTATCTTAAAGTTTGAAGAAGCAACCAACCATAGCTCGGTCTTCTATCGAGGCTAAGTACAAATTAGTTGCTAATGCAACGTGTGAGATCTTATGGCTGCAATCCTTACTCAAAGAACTTGGAATCTTCCTCAAAAATCCTCTAATCCTATGGTGTGACAACCTAGGAGCCAGTTACCTCTTAGTCAACCCAATGCTTTACTCTAGAACTAAACATGTTGACCTTGACTACCACTTTGTAAGAGAGAGGGTTACTGCCAAAACACTTAGGTGTCTTTCATTTCAAGCAATGATCAAACTGCCGACATTCTTACCAAACCACTTTCCACAGTTAGATTTCAACAACTACGGTTAAGCCTCACCATTACATTAGTGTCGTTTGACGTTTGACACACGGGAGGGTATTAAAGGCTAGCTTGCTCCTCAAATGATAGTGGAAAGAAACACAACTCAAAGAATGATTCTGTAAAATTCTAGAACATTGCTTTGTAACAACTTATGGACATGTGTCATATTATGATTAGAAGGAATATTCTAAGTTTGTTAGGACTTGTCTATAAAAAGGGATATTCTGATTGTAAATGATCAATGAAAATGAAGGAGGAATTTTCCAGCAATTGTTGCACTATTTTCTGTAGAACCTTTTCACAAGCAGTTAGAATGCATTTGTTTATTTCAAGTTTTAACGGGGGCACAACAATTTTTTTCCCTATCGAAATTCATCGAGTTGTTTTGCGTAATGGACTAGTAATCTTTTGTGAACTTAAGGCTTTCCATAACCACAGATTTTTGTTATAAAGCACGAGTCAAGGTCTTGTCATCCATCTTAGAGAGGGAGGAGGAGATATAGCCCAAAATATTGTGATGAGTTACTACACATGAGCCCGTATGTTAACACAACTTCTTATAGTAGGGGATTCATTATAACTTCAAAAAAATAAAATAACAATAATTTTTTAACACAGTTTCACATTAACGGTGTGTTGGATGTGCAAAAAATAAAACCTATAAATAGATTTTCCCTGTTATCATTTAAGAGTAATTCCATAATCCAGATGAAAGGAAAGACCCCCCAACCTGCGGCGCCCAGCCCAAAATTATGAACAAATTGATACTGTAAATAATGGAAGCAAATGGAACCTTGTTCAAACAATTTACCACCACCTTCTCAAACAATCTTTCTAATATTTTTATACCCACATGAGAGAGAGAGAGAGAGAGAGAGATCACAAGCTTGGTGTTTCACCAGCGGGTCCAGGCCGAGTATGTAACAGTGGCTGGAGGGCTTTGACAACAATGCTCATGTTCGGCCGGAAGTCAGCTTCATATTGCACACACAATGCAGCAACAGCAGCCATCTGTAAATCAAGACAAAGAATGGGGTTGAGATGAGAGTTTAGGGCCAAGAAAGGGTTTGAACTTTGAAGCGATAGATAATTTGCTTTCCATTTTCTTTATATTACGTGACAACTGCATACTCTTGTTCTGAGTTCTACGTTAACCGTAAGTTAGAAAACAAATGCTGATTCTTTAACTGACAAAGGGGAGGGGCCAAAGTAAATACCTTTGCAACTGCCTTGGGAGGAAAATCTCCGTTAAGTCTTGTATCAACACACTGCCTAACCTTGTCTTCGCTAAGTTTTGGTGTAGCCTAAAATATTTCAAAACCATCCTGAATTCAGCTTCGGTACATGGACAATATTTTTTTTTTCTAAAATGAATGAAAATAAAGCAGTGGAGCTAGATGTAAGAAAAGAGTAGTGCAATCCGGTACCCATGTTACTAAACTCTGCTGTCCACGTGGTAAGGTATGATCAACAGGTTTTCTCCCTGTCAAAAGTTCAAGCAGGACAACACCAAAGCTGTAGACATCACTCTTGGCATTCAATTGTCCAGTCATGGCATACCTGCCAACCACAAGTACAGAATGATAAATGGATGGAGCTCAAGGAATGCAGTCACATCATGCCATTTGAAAAAAACCAAATGAAATCTCACACCAAGCTTTAATATAGAAATATTTTAGTTTCAGCTAATGCCCAAATTAATTGCAAGAGAGGAAAATGAAGCACTTGCAACCCTTTTTGATGTTGGATTGGCCTCGGTAAAAATTCCGAGGATTCATTTCTTGTCAGGAAATATCTCATAAACCAAAAGAAACACTAAATGAGTTACATAAGCAATGCATATCACGGTTGTTCCATGAAATCTTTGGCAGCCAATTTCATGCGAAGTTAACAAGATTTGCTTCACCCGTGATCATATATCATACTTCAAACAAAACAGAAAGGGAAATGGAAAACACACGTGATGCAACCATAAATTGCTTACTCAGGTGCATGATAACCAAAGGTTCCTAGAACACGTGTCGAATGAAGACGTGCAGCCATATCAGGAGCTTGATTTGACAAATCAAAGTCCGCAATCTTTGCAACATCATCATCAAAGATCAGTACATTGCTGGACTTGATGTCACGATGGATGATATGAGGATTGCTCTTTTCATGCAAGTACTCGAGCCCTTTTGCAGCCCCTACAGCTATTTTAACACGTTGTGCCCATGAAAGAACAGGACCAGGTTGTGCTCCTTTAACCCCCTTCCTCCCTACAAAAAAAATGACAACTCTTAATTCTACTTAGAAACTGCAAATATTTCAGCTCTCAGTTATACTCCTTGCATCTTTGTGAAATGACTCTAAATTACATAAGAAGTTTCCTTACTTCAGCATAAGATGTAAGCCAATGCATAAACTAAGATAATGCAGCTAAAAACAGTAAACATATGATAAAGGTTTTTTTTTATAGGTAAACATGTGATAAAGGTTTTTAACCTCTTACAATTGCAATTCATTTTACATACCATGCAGAATATCATGAAGAGATCCATTAGATGCAAACTCATAGGCAAGGATACGAGAATTCCCATCAATGCAGTAACCAAGCAACTGGACAAAATTTTCATGCTTCAGCCTTGACACCATAGAAACCTGTAAAGTAGAACATTGATTAACACAAAGCTTAACCCAATTTATTGACACAGCATCGATAGTAATACAATTGCCTAAACCTGGGCTAAAAATTCCTCATCGGGTTGTTTACTGGCATCTAACTTCTTGATTGCTGCAGGCTGTCCACTTTGAAGAACCCCATGATATACTCTTCCATAAGAGCCCTCTCCAATTAAAGCACCTGTACCAAAGTTCTCAGTAATTTCCTTTAGTTCATCCACTGGTATGGCAGGAACTTCGATGGGCTGGACTTTCACAGTTTGTGCACCCTTGGGTGCAGTGTCTGATGTATGGTAGCCTCCATCATTTCCTGCGGGATAAAATTCAGTTCAGATTAGAGTAACAAAATCAGTAATTGGGAAAACACATGCAAATAAAACAAAATAGAAATACCAAAAGAAAAATAAAAGAAACAAAAGAATCATTATAAGAATGGAGCGTGCATGTCTCAGAAAATGGATTTAAGCTGTATAAACACATAAAGCTTAAAACCCAAGTCTCCAACCAATCCGGCCGGTGCATTTTAGAATATATCAATTCAGATAGTGATTGTATAGATCCAGTAATTCATTACAAAGTTACTTGAATTGATATAGTCCTGATACAATAACTCTAGCTTGGCTGGGAGAATTACCTGCTGAAGTTTTCACCGGGTATGGGCCTCCACTTTCAGCAGCTTTATGGACATCATCTTCTTGACAACAACTAAAGCAGCTCATGACTCCTTCCCTTAAGAGTACTCCTCTCTAATCCAAAAGTACCAGCTTAAATAAACAGAGAAACAACTCAAGACAACTAGAAGATGATAAATAGAACAGACCAGCTAAAGTGCTTCATGAGAAGTTGATCAGCATACAAATGAGCCATCTCCAAAAAACAGTTGAAAAATTAAATTAAAGTGATGAATACATCAATCTATTCATAGAATATGCAATGAAGTTTTATTATGGTTTAATTGACAGATTTGCAATATCGCAAGTGATGATCGAGATCACTGATTCATTCTCCTAATTACACAAGTATACTCCATGTGAAACCACTATTAGTCCTAAAAGTGTAAGTTGATGGGAAGATGTATATTTAATTATTTGTATTATATTCTTAACACTCACCCTCATATGTGGGCCCAATACATGAAATATTTAATTAAATGTGATAGAGTGTAGAGCCAGATTCGAACTCAGGACATCTGCTTTGATACCCTATGAAATCATCACTTTGTCTCAAAAGCCTAAGGTTATGGGAAGAGGTATATTTAATTATTTATATTATGTTCTTAATACTCCATACTTAGGTCCTTGGTAAATTTTCCTTCAACCAACAGGATTGGCTTTCAGGAAAAGAAAAAAGTAACAGTAATTGGGAAAATCTCTTCATTTTGCTTCCTTTCATTTTCCTTTGTATATGAATAAATAATTTATTAAAAAGAAATGCACTGAAAACATTTCACTTTATTTTTTAAGATTAAGTCAATGACAATACGAAGGATATGAACCCATATGCAGGTTCTATCGAGCAACTGAACTATAGGAAAACGGAAATTTAAGAAATATCTTCCTGAGACTAAATATGATCTTATGACTTCTCGTCATACTAATGTTACCATATCAGTGACTTAGCTACAATCTTAGGATTCCCAATCAAACCAAACTAATCCATTCTCGCAAATAACAAGACTAATGTCATAGATCCTTTATTTTCTCTCATATAGCAGACAATCACATAGAATCTTTTCGTAAGGGCGTGCAAATAACAGAATTCAGCCTTCCTTTTTTCATAGGTTTAGTGATACGGGAATTTTTATTCGACATCAAAACATATCCACCGCAAAGTTGACACACGTGGGCTTCTTCTGTCCCTTATATAGTCACTTTAATACCACAATTTAGTCGCAAACTTGCACATTTTGGTCTGAATAATTTCACTATATATGACCATTCGAAATTTCCATATTATAGCATCCAATCAATCCACTTCAGCTATCATACACAGAGATTCAGCAGATCAGACCAATCAGCACCAACAATCAGAACTAAATAAGCATGGACAAAGATACATCGAAAACATTTTCTCAAAGAAAGGGTGTAGATCAATCGCATGCTTCACAGAGAAGAACTTATATTGCATTTATTAGTCAGAATCCTTCAACTACCAATTCAAAGTCGAAATTACTCATAGACGGACTCGTATGGACTAACGAAGCAAAGATTTCTCGAGAGTACAGAGACCGACCCGTACCTGAAGTCAAAGTTAAGGCAATAGCTGCTCGAATCAATACGTGTGTGTGTAAACTTGGAGTCTTGGAGATCTCAGCTCCGAAGCCGGCGAATGGTGCGCAGGATAAGCGGAGATGATCGCGCAGGATAAGGGGCAGAGGTGCCTTTGTCCAGCTTGCAGGCACTTTAATTGAAAATACTATGGCCCGCTTGGGACATAAAAATATTTATCTGACCTCACTTTAATTATCTCATTATTATAATCTTTTTAAATTTTTACATAAATCAAACTTATCCAAACGTGATTATGACTTCCGGTTTCTACTTTCTTTTTTTATAATCATCATTATTAAAGGGGTTCTCTCTCACACCTCATTTTTTCCTCTAATCGGTCCGATTGTTTTTAAATATAAATTATCTTTAATTTAATTAAATGAATTAGACGTTTAATTCTATTATTCATGTCAAGTTCTACATTTTAATTAAATAAATTATATTTTTTAATTCTAAACTGTTAATTTCATGTCAATGGCTAATCCTTATAAGTTCTAAGGATATTCTTACAAAAAAAAAAAAAAAATCCGTGTACTATTTATTAATTTTGGTAGAGTATTGTTGGATAAAATTTAAATTGCACAAGTTTTATGTAAATTTTTTTCAAAAAAAATAAATCTCATGAAAAATAATTTATATATTTTAATGATAAAACCCATGTTTTATAAATAGATTATGCGAAATCATTGTTTTTTTTTATAATAAAGAAAAATATTAATTTGGGGTGTAAAAGGCTGAGTCGAGCTAGCCAGGGTTGACTGTAGTAATACCGGGTCGAATTATGAACGTGTTTTAAAGATACGTGTCAGGGAATGATTGGTTTATCGAGTCCAGTGGGGGTTGCTGACTGACAGATCAGCTCACATGAGATTGAACTTGTCTTCTTTCTAATGGTCCCGTATAAGATTGTCTTCCTATTTCCTATTCTATTTACAGAGAGATTTTGTAGTTGTAGTGTTGACATGCCATTGGTCAATTGTGGAATCGTAATGCATCTTATGTAATGTGAACGAATCAAACTTCTTTGATTTGATCAATGAGATTTATTATTTTATTAATTGTGTTGATGCCTAAAAAGTCGCATAAATATAGAATGGAAGAAACAGGCATTTTCAATTCCTGTGTTTACTCGGGCCTCGATCGGTATGGTCTGATACCTCCTATAGTAGTCTAGTGCGGTCGTATGGTACTGATGCGTATATCTATAGCGGTGTATAGGAAATAAATATAGGGAAAGTAAAAGATTGAGACACAAAAATTTATGTGGTTCGATATAATGCCCATGTCCACAGGTGTTTGGAGAGTAAAATTTATAGTAAAAATTTACTATAATATACTTGTTTACAATTTCTTATAACTTCTCATTTTTTACTGTACAATGAAGATCTTAAATATATTTACTGAAGAAGACCCCCTTCAAGAGGTTGAAGAAGAAGTTTCCAAGTAGTCTGGCCGCTTACTTTTATCTAACTCTCTTCTCGCGTGCGCCTCAATAGTGGTGAAGGATGTTCGTTTTGCATGTTCGACCATCTCTCTGTTTTCCACTTTCTCCTGACACCCCCCTTTTACCTCCTGACACATTCACTCCTTTGTCCCTTCTTGTTCCTCATTTCCCGATTCTCTCTTATCTCCTAATGGTGGCTTTGTGGGCTAGGCCTGGTACTGGGCTTGGATATTTTATCCTCTTTAATTGTCTGCGATTCTTAAGGGCAATTTGTCCCAACAAACAAAGACCTTGAGAATCTTTAAAATGAAATATGCAACAGAGGTTGTTCGCATAAATCTGTAAGAAAATAAATTTCAGAAGCGGGTCCTTGGTTCTCATTTTCGCTTGCATTAAGCGATAAATGCTTCCAAGGGTGAGATTAAGCGGGAGGTGCGCTCAACCATGTAAGATGACGTGGCAGGAGGCATATTCGACCACGAAGCTCAAACGTGACGAGAGGAATATTTGACCGCAGAGCTCGGATGTGGTGGAAAATGCACTTGACCACATAAAATGCGAGCGCGGAGCTCGGATGTGGTGGGAGGTGTACACGACCACGTAAGATGCTTAGTCTGGTAGTGCGTCTATATGTATGTATGCCATTATTGAAAAGTATACGTTCATCCAATGTTTTTGTTTTTGATTCACCGTTAGTATCAAAGTTTATGTAAAATAACTCACGCAAAGTGGTCAGAGGATCCATCAACCCCCTAGGTCCACCTTAAGAGGTTCTTAAGCAAGTCGACTCATTCCAGAAGGCAACCCTCGTGAGGTGGTTGTGGAGCTCGGAGGCCAGTAAACTCCGAATGCTCATTCCCAGAGGTAACCCGCACAAGGCGGTTGAGAAGCTCGAAGGCCCATTAATTCTGACGACTCCTTTTTGGAGGTAACCCGTTGGCAGTGGTTATGGCTCGAGTATGACACTCGGCGCGAGTCTAAGGACTCGTATCAGCGCGAAAGTTGGCAAGTCAATGAACTTGTGTCCAAATGGTGGTCTGGGCAAGTCCTAGGATTAGTGCCTGGCCGAAAATTCGCTATGAATCAAGGGACTCAGCTTGTAACACGAATGTTAGCAAGTCAAGGAACTTGTGTCCGAGGGGCATCTAGGCAAGTTTTGGGACTAGTGCCCAGTTCGACTTCTTGGCGAGTCAAGGGACTCGACTTATAGCGCAAAGGTCAGTAAGTCAAGGGACTTGTGTCCGAGTGGCCATTTGGGCAAGTCCTGAGACTTGTACCCAGCCTAAATTTTATGGTGAGTCTATGGACTCAGCTTGGCGGCATGAAGGTCGGAAAGTTAAGGTATATGGATCCGACTTGTCGAGGGGTTCTAATCCGACCAATGCATTGTGACGAGGTGGCACGAAGGTCGGCAAGTCAATGGACTTGTCTCCGAGTGGCAGTCTGGGCAAGTCCTAGGACTTGTGTCTGACCTAAACTTTGTGATGAGTCTAGAGACTCGGCTTGGCGGCACGAAGGTCAACAAGTCAAAACTTGTGCTCGATTGGTTGTATGGACAAGCCTAGGCTCTAGCGTAACCAATACATCATGTTGAGGTGGCATGAATTTAGGAAAGTTAAGGGACTTGTGTCTGACTAGTCGTGTGTAAGGGTGTAACCGATTCTGTTTGATCCAATTTGGATAAATTTTGGGATCGAATCGGTATACACTGATTTTGCATTTTTAAGAACCGGTTAGCACCGGTTACCTTCTTAAATCGGTACTTTTGATTTTACTGGTTTCTGTCCGGTTCGATCCAATTTTCTCGTTTTTAATATATATTAAATCTTTAATCTCTTTTACCTATATATATGGTAATATATATAAAAATATTAGTAATACACTAATACTATTAGTATATAGTAATACTATTGGTATAGTACTATTACAATATGTTAGTGATAATATATTAATTAATATACTAATGTATATTAGTATTACTAATATATTTATCAAAATGAATATGTTTAGAATTTATTAAGTCATAAGATGTAATTAAGATATATTTTATATTTAAAAAATATGATCAAATAATGTTGATATTTAAGATTAAGATTTTATATTATAAATTATAATATAACATTATTTCATATATAATTATAATTTATAAAAATTATATATAATATAAAAAATATTATATATAATATTAAAATTTTATTAAAATATATAAATATAAGAATCGGTCCGGTCTTAGAAAATATAAAATTGAGACCAGATTGGTTATGACCGGTTTTTAAAATGGAGGAACCGGTCCTGGACCGAACTTGTCGGCTTGGGCCGATTTTCTAGTTCTCTAGTTTATTTTTATAGCCCTAGTCGTGTGAGCAAGCCCTGGAGCTCTAGCTTGACCAATGCATCATGGCGAGTCAAGGGATCCTGCTTGGCTGGCGCAAGGGTCAACAAGTCATGGACTTTGTGTCCGACCGTTGTGTGGTGATGAGTCAAGTGACTAGGCTTGGCCAACGCAGATGCTTGTCCACACTGAATTGCACTGTCGAAGTGCAGTGAAAGTTGAAGATGTGTCGATGAGGTCTATAGGTTGTCATGTTTCGGCGATGAAGAAGATTCATGTGCTTGCGATGTCAGGCAATTTATTTAGAGAGTTTTGGTTGCTATAGTCAATTATTGCTTGAGAAATCAGCTGAGCAGACTTTGGCAAGCATATTGGTGGGGCAAGTTGGTAAAGCATGTTGCATGGGCCATGCAATGTGCGCTAGAGGCAGGGTTGTTCCTTGTTCTCGATTACGTGTACCGTGCGTGGCTCATGCATGATGCACGTTCCACATGTGTGGCACATGCTTAAACACTGGTTGTCAACTGTCGGGAAGTTACCCACCAAGTGAGGTGAATGTGCCCGCATGCGCATTAGTGCCTAACAATTTGTCCCAACGGATTTGTATTGGAACATCTAGGCAGTGCCCGAGCGGGGCTACGTAGCCAGTGTTTCGCATCACAGGAAGCAGTTTTGTTAGCATAAATAAAATTCACACAAGTTTTGAGAGAGACAAACCAGGGAGTTTTAGTTGCTACAGTCAGTTTTTGCTTGACCGAAACTGTCTACAGCTGGTTGCCATTTCTTCTTAGCTTGCTCTTCTTCCCTTATTCTCTCTCTCTCTGAATGCCATTGACAAGCGGGGGTGCTGTAGCTTCTGATTTGTTGCTTAAGCAGTTGGAGCGAGAGGCTTCATGCTCGAGCAAACTTGGTTGAGCAACTTCTGTCCTAGCATGTTGTGCTGGCAAGCTTAGGTTAGTGGACTCTGGGCGAGAATGTTGGGTTGGTCGAGATGTTCCTGTCCATATTGTCTGTGGTCAGGCAACCTGTGGGGTGGTTGAACAGAGTGGGTGTTCGCCACTGTGAGGCCGAGCAAGGTGCACGTAGCCATACTTGGCCAAAGATCACATGGTCGTGCATGTGATGGCTGAGAAAAGTGGACGTCTGCCACTGTGAGGCCAAGCATGGTGCGCGTAGTCGTGCATGACCAGAGATCACATGGTCGGTGCATGTGATGGCCAAGACGAGTGGGCACCCGCCATGCACTTTCTGGCTGAGCAAGGAACATGTGCTGGCTGAGAAGAGTGGGCGCCAGCCATGCACTATGTGGCCTAGCAAGGTCTCTAGCCAAGGAGGTGGTTGCCGGCCATCTGGTGGGTGACCAAGCAAGACCTCGAACCAAAGGGTGGTTGCCTACAACTTGGTGGGTGACCGTGCTGCTTAGTTAGCAAAGCATACCAATGGCGATAGAAATCGCTGACGGGTGCATGACGTTGTGCACTCATTGCCTTATGCAGTGCATGGCATGCACGTCCTTCGTTGACTGAGAACGTTCCTACCAAGACAGAAACTGTCGGCAGACCACATGCTTCCCGTTCATGGGAGATGTCCGGTAGGGAACAGAAACCTCCGACGGTCGGAGGGTCAAACGAGCTCACGGCTGACCACCGTGAGCATCTTGATTGCGTGGGGCAACATCTAGCCATTGCCCACCGTGCACGACCTTCATTGCTAGTGACCTTTGCGACCACAGTAGAGAATGCAGGCATCCCAAGTGGTGGTCATCAGCAGGACTTCAGGCCGCTGAGAGCCTCCTATTAGTACCGCTACGAGCACTCACACTCACACTGTGCATGCCATGCATAGTCGGGACATGCATAGGCATCGAGCAGTGCATAGTGCCCATTTGTGCATATGCCTGGGTATTGTGCGTGTAGGTGCACATTGTTTTGTATGGTACCGTGCACGTAAGAGCACAGTTTTTGCACGCTACTGCATGTGCCTGGTTATTGTGCATGTAGAAGCACAATGTTTTGCATGGGACCGTGCATTTAAGTGCACAATATTTGCTCGCTAGCGCATGTGCTATGTGCATGTGTCCTGTGTATAAACTACACCTCCTGAGTTAGGAAGATGAGTGGTTTGTTCACTTGAACTGCAAGTGCCATGTGCAGGCACTTAAGTGTACAATATTATTCACTACATGGGCAAGGAAGAGTTGACTAGCCAAAATTTTGTGATGGTGTCGTTAATAAAAATAAGAGCAGAAAAGTTGGGAGTACTTATCTGGAGGAAGCTTCATTTGTTCATTCGGAGATTATTTAGCGCATCAAAAAATCAGCATTCTCCCACCTCCAGCATAGAAAGTGAATCAAATCCCATAAACAACGCCAACAGTTGATGCGTAAAAAATCACACATAAGGCCGGAATGGGAGAAATAGTCATTCACAGCCTATTGTGTTGATTCGGGCCTCGATCGGTGTAGTCTGGTGCCTCAGACAGTGGTCTGGTGCGGCCGTATGGTGTTGGCAAGTATATCCATGGCAGTTTATAAGAAACAAATGCAGGAAAAGTAAGAGATTGAGACATAGAGATTTACGTGATTCAGCATAATACCTACGTTCACAGGGAATGAGAAATCCACTATAATTTGCTTGTTTACAGTCTCTCATACCTTCTCATTTCTCATTGCACAATGAAGATCTTGAATATATTTACTAGAGAAGATCCCCTCGCTAGATCTCCTCATCAAGAGATTGAAGAAGAAGTCATATGGCCGCTTGCTTTTTATCTGGCCCTCTTCTTGTGTGCACCTCGCTAGTGATGAGGGACGTTCGCTGTGCATGGTTGACCACCTCTCATTTTCCTACTTTCTCCTGACACCCCCTTTACCTCCTAACACCTTCACTTTCTTGTCCCTTTTTGTTCTCTATTTTTTGCTTCTCTCTTGTCTCCTAGTTGTAGCTTGGTGGGTTGGGCCTAGTCTTGGACTTGAATATTTTATCCTATTCAAATTGCACAAATTTAAAAATTACATTACTGTTATCATTATATCAATTTGTTGGCATGAGAAAGTTTAATAATTTTTAGATTAATTATTATTAAAAAAAAAGCTCTGAAAATTAATAAGCAATGATGGAAAATTGGAAGGTAAAAAGTTTTAAAAGATGAATGTTGTCGTGGACTCTTTTTTTCTACAGCAACTGAGCTTACCTTTTGTTGTTGTTTATATACTTAAGGTGCAATTTATATGGTGGATAAGGGTAGGAAATGGGATGGTTAAAATTGAGTGTATATATATATATATATATTTGGCAGGTTTGACTTGGATTGACAAGAAAAATGTTACTCGTAATTATAATTTTTATTTACATAACAATTCATATTCACGTGTTCTTGATAGGTTGAAGATTGTGAAATTTAATTTAAAATAAAATTTGAATTTAAAAATAAAACTGATAAAATAGATATTGTATATAAAATTACCAATACACGTAGCACTACTTTGTTGGCAAAATCCATGGCAATGAGGAGGGGTGGAGGATGATTAGGGATGAGTATGGATGGACAATTTTTGTAGCTGCCTTTTTCTCATTTTGGTGAAGGAATTAATTAATAGAATGAATAAGGTTAAAGCTTTGTTGGATGGACGTACACTTTGTTAAGATTGTGTTTGGGTGTCGAGGTGATCTCAGATGATCTGGAAATAATAGCGTTTTGTAAATCCCATTGAGATATGTTTGAATATGAATGGGTTGAGACGTGTTTGAATGTATGAAATAAATTGATATGAGTTTAACTTTTTTATAAAAAGTTAAAAAATTAGCGAGTCTCATTATTGATTTGTTTGAGATGGGTTGACATCACTTTTAACAACTAAAGGTAGCGGAAAAAGTGTGATGTTGCCCTGTTACTTAATTGGTGAAGAGCTCTTAGTGCAAAATAAGAAAGAAAATGATCACCAGAACTTGTCTGATCCAAAAGGGTTTAGCCACAAATCCTAAATTATGGCAATTATAAAAGGCTACGAAATTAATATTATATATCCAAATTATACATTGTATTATATTTATATATCAGTCATAAGCGTAGGTTCTGAAGAAGTTTGACAGAAACTATGACATTCATGTTTGCATTTTTATTCATAATCGACATTCAACCAGCTGGCCAACAGAATGAGTCTGCAAACACTATATATAAATATATATATATATTATATAAAGAAAAAAAAGATGGATTCGATTGTTGCACTCTGTTTAGATCTATCTTATTTGTTTTTTTTTTTGGATGGACCAAAAAAAGAAGAGAATGGTAGAGAATATTTGCATGGAGCGGGTAGATTTGTGGGCTCATGTGAGAATACACATAACAAATCGGTGGAGGAAATTGAAGAAGATATGGTACGTTTTGGTTGGATTGGTGTAGGCTCATGTGCCCACTTCCCACCCATAATAAAATACAAACAAAGCTCATGGTGGAGGGTTACTTTCACGTGACCACTTGAGTACTTGGA